>LHPF02000027.1:0-227500 GCA_002245815.2 Micractinium conductrix | reverse complement strand
GGCGCGGGCTGCTGCGGCTGCTGCTGCTGCTGCTGCTGCTGCCGCGGCAGCAAGTGAGGCGGCAGGATGCCATACACCACGCCGTTGTCGCTGGTGGCGGCGGGGCCGGATGGCGGCTCCGGCGGCGGGTGCCGCTGCTGCTGCTGCAGCCACGCGGCGGGCGGCGGTGGGCATGGGGCCCCAGGCTGGCCTGCAGCAGGTTTGGATAGCGGGCGGCGTGATGTGACACACCAGGCCAGGGACACAGCAAGCAATCGTCTTAACAGCAGATGCGCGAGGATGCTGCATCGGCTGTTTGTGCAGCTTTGCGCAGGGCATGGGCGCCACCGCTGCTGCACCGCCGCTACAGCTGCACTGCGCACCTGGCGAGCGCATGATGATGAAGGAGGTGGCGTCGGCGGGGCGGCAGAACGGCAGGCCGGCCTGGTCGGGGTGGCACGCCTCCACCGAAAAGCCCAGGTCCATCAGATCCACAGCCAGCAGGGTCACAAAGCAGGCCTGCCTGTCGCCGCTACCAGCGAGCAGCACAGGCGCCCCGGGCCGCAGTGCACTGCAGAGCAGCGCAGCTGCGTCGCGGGACGAGGCGGGGCCGTCGATTGCGTTGACCACAACGGCAGCGTCCATGGTGCCCGGCTGCACCTCACACTCCGCGTAGGTGCATGTCTGCTGCGTGACTGGCTGGCTGGCTGGCTACTCGCGGCCATGGGAGCTGCGGCAGGGGCAGGCCTAGCTGCTCGGATGTGGGCACCATGTCCACATTGGTGTAGGACGCCACGCCGTGCGGCAGCAGGTGGTGCAGCCAAGCCGCGTTGTTGGCGGCTCGGTCGCCGCCGCCGAGCTCCAAGAGCCGCGCAGCCGCCAGCATCCTCATCCCCGCGACGTGCGGGTGGCGGCTGGTGCTGACTTGGTAGTCGCCCAGCCCCCGCCGGAAAGACGCCTCTGCCGAAGGGTGCTGCTGCAGCTGCCCCTGCTGACGTTGCTTCTGCAGCTGGGCCTCGCACTGCCGGGTCAGGTCCAGCGTTGCCCTGGGGTCGGCCTCGGCACCTGCTTGGGGGACCCACCCGCCACGGTTGGCCGCGTCGATGGCCAGCAGCCAAGGGGACGGCGCCTGCGTCGGGCGAGGGAGGAGGGCGGGAGGGCAGGGGCGTGAGGGCGGAGGGAAGAGGCGGCAGAGGTGTCGAGGGCTTTGCCCGCACGGTGCGCCACTGCGACTGCACCACGACGACCAGCTGAGAGCAGGAGCAGAGCACCGCCAAAAATCTGCAAGCACCACCGCCGCCCACCCAGCAGCACCCAACAGCCCCTGAGACTGGGTTGAGCAGCACCCACCTCGTCCTCATCAGAGTCCTCTCCCTCGTGCATCGAAGCGGCGCCCTCCTCCCCCTCTCGGCAGCGGCGGCGGTCTCCTCTGCCGAATTGCCTGCAAGGGGACGGACAGGGACAGAGAGAGGAGAGAGGTGGTGAGCGTGCGTGGTGTTGTAACCCAGCCATGTGCCGACTGCCTCCTCAGTCCACGCACACTCCCCCTCTTCGACCCCGACCCCTTGCACAGCACTGCACCCCCGCCCGCCCACCTGGGTGGCCTCCCTCCTCCTCAGACTCTGGGTCGTGCCTGCCACGCTTCTTGGCGCGGTGCCCCAGCAGGTACCGGTGCAGCAGGCGCTCCAGCACGTTGCCGCCGGAGCCTGCAGGGGAGGGGAGGGGGGGCGGAGGGAGAGGGGCAGGGACAGGGTTGGGCGGCGGGGCCGGGAGGGAGAGGAGCAACGTGCAGAGGAGGCAGGGGGTGCCGTCGCCGCCCACCTGCAACGGCGACGCGACTCAACGGCTGGCGGCACCACCAAGGCCACAGCGGGGTGCCCAACTGCCCACATCCGCCCTAGCAGCAGCAACAGCAGGCAGGCAGGCACGCAGCGGCACCTGACGCGGCGCCAACCGCGGGGTGCAGCACGCCGCCGCCGGAGCCTGCAGGGGAGGGGAGGGGGGGCGGAGGGAGAGGGGCTGGGACAGGGTTGGGCGGCGGGGCCGGGAGGGAGAGGAGCAACGTGCAGAGGAGGCAGGGGGTGCCGTCGCCGCCCACCTGCAACGGCGACGCGACTCAACGGCTGGCGGCACCACCAAGGCCACAGCGGGGTGCCCAACTGCCCACATCCGCCCTAGCAGCAGCAACAGCAGGCAGGCAGGCACGCAGCGGCACCTGACGCGGCGCCAACCGCGGGGTGCAGCACGCCGCCGCCGGAGCCTGCAGGGGAGGGGAGGGGGGGCGGAGGGAGAGGGGCAGGGACAGGGTTGGGCGGCGGGGCCGGGAGGGAGAGGAGCAACGTGCAGAGGAGGCAGGGGGTGCCGTCGCCGCCCACCTGCGGGGCGGCCACGTCAACAGCTCGGCAAGCACGCAGCACGCCCCACCTGGCGAGGGGCCGACGCCAAAGCTGCCAGGAGGCGGGGAGGTGGGCAAGTCGGCGGCGCCGCCGTCGTCCAGCAGCTGTTGGTGCTGATCCAACCGCTCACGCTTGTCCAAGCATTGGTTGGCGTGTAAGCCGATGAGGGTCTTGCACAGCATCACGCCGCAGGCGGGGCAATCAACGAGCTCCGCCTTGGCATTGCCTTTGCTTTTCTTGCGGCCCATGCTGCGTAGAATGGGAGGCGGAGGGGGGGGGCGGAGGGGGGAGGGGATGGGGGCGTGGGTGCTGGGTGGGTGGTGTGTGTGTGTGGGGGGGGTGGGGGTGGGTGGGTGGGTGGGGGGGGGGGGCGTGGGCACGGGGGCTTGGGCTTGTGCTGCACCACGGGAGTAGCAGCAGCCACCCAGCGGCGGCGGGCGCAACACCCTCGCAGTCCTGTTGACTGACCGACCTGGGTGCACGCGCTGCGCCTCTGCGGTGGGGGAGGGTCCGCTGGCCAGGTGCCTCCTCGTCCGCCTGCGGGGACGACGAGGTTGGCGGCAATTCAGGGCAGGGCATGGTGGCAATGCGGGTCAGGGCAAGGAAGTTTGGGCGTGTCAGGGTGGACCAGGCAGCACCCACGTGACAGCGCGGCGCCGTGGTTCTTCCTTCGGCGCAGCACCCAGCAGGTCAACGACGCGGCCACAGCGAGCACAGGACCCTCTTGCCTGGAGGCGCACTCCGCAGGGAAGTCCCACGTCTCGCAAACGACGTCACAGACCTGCGAGCAGGCAAGAGGTGGGGCAGCAGTGGCCACGGCGAGCCACGGACGGAGACGCGGCGCTGAGCGGCGGCAGCGGCGGCGGCCGTGACAGCTCTGGCACTGACTCGCGGCAGGCCCGCGTCCGGATCGCCGGCCGCAATTGCGTGCGAGTGCCCACAATGTGAAGGGCGTGCCGAGGGCTGCGAGGCGACAAGGCGCGAATAGCGACAAGGCGCCTCTGCCGAGACGGGGGGCCTCCCATACCCCCACCCGCGGCTTGCCGAGCTAAAATTGAGAGCGGAGCGAGGACGCCGGCGCGCAGCGGTCCGCGCAGGGACGCCCGAGCGCGGGCGCAGGGCGAGGAAGCCCGGGGCTGGAGGATCCCAGGCCGGTCCAGATTTGACGGCTGCACGGCGTGTAATAACTGAGAAGCCGAGTGTGCAGAAGAGGCGGCCTGCAGGAGAGCACATGCAAGCGCCCGCGTGCCGACGTGGCTCGCCGTGCGCAGCGCGCCACCGCAGGCACAGGGCCGACTAATGAGCAGCCGTGTCACTCCAACTCTAGTTGCCCACCTGAGCATGCCGACAGTCAAAGGCCCTGCGGTGGAGCGAGGTGGCGGTGGCGGCTTGCGTGTGTCGCGGCTGCAGGGAGGGGCGCACAAACACGTGGCAGCAGCACGTCAAGAGGCGGCAGCACATGCAGCACAATGCGCCAACAGTGCAGTGAGCAGGTGCAGGTGCGCTCTCGCTGCGTCCTCTTCCCCTCCCCCCCTGCTGACCGTGCCATCGGTCTGCTACCCTAACACGCACACGCCCCTGCGGCGCAGAGCCAGGCGCACCTCCTTGTGGCTATTTTTGAGCGGCCAGAACTTGGGCAGCGAACGGATCACCGCCTCCGTGAATTTGCCGCTGCCGCTGTTCACATAATCAACCAGCTCCAGCAGCGTCTGGCGCTTCATCTCCTTCTCCCGCACGTGCGCCGTCGGGTCGGTGAAGTCAAAGGAGAAGGCGCAGAGGTGCAGCTTGCGGGCAGACAGCGTGTGCCGCTCGCTTGCAGATGCGTCGCGCAGCAGTGGCAGCGGGTCTGCGAGCCGGCCGAGGGAGGGGCGGCGGCGGCGGCGGCGGTGGCGGCGGTGCCTAAAACGCAGCGGCAGCGCACCCGACCCGCTTCCACCGCCTGCAGGACCTCCCTTACACCAGACTTGCATGTCACTGTGCCTGCA
This sequence comes from Micractinium conductrix, assembly GCA_002245815.2. NCBI lineage: Eukaryota > Viridiplantae > Chlorophyta > Trebouxiophyceae > Chlorellales > Chlorellaceae > Micractinium > Micractinium conductrix. Next base: position 223,140 of record LHPF02000027.1, on the reverse strand, counting down.
GCGGCACCCAACTGCATACTGCCGCCGCATCTCCAGCAGCCACCCGGGCTCCCGGCCTCCTGCACTGACTGGCACAAGCCGACGCACCATGTGAGGCGCTGGGCCGGGCGCGTCGCAGCGGGCGGCTGCTGCTGCTGCTGCTGCTGCTGCTGCCCGTAGGAGGCTGGTGCTCGCTGGAACGCGATCGGTCGGCTAAGTGGAGCCCAAGTTTTGCGGAACAAGCCAACTGCGGAGGCATCACGGCCGCCTGCCGGCCGCGGCGCCCCACAGCACGCAACGCAGTAGTGCACAGCGCGAGCAAGCTCTCCTCGTCCAGCCTCCCCAGCCCTCAATAGATCCCGTTTACAGTCCCCCAGTGTGGCCAGTTTCAAGTACATACTATACAGTGGCAAAACGTGCTGTGCAGAAGGGGCGGATGGGCGGCGTGCGCCGAGGTCTTGCTGCCGGCGTGAGCAGGTAGGAGGAAATGGTTGGGTTTGATGATCAAAGACACAGGGGGGTGGATGGCCCAGGTACGGTTCGCTGGAAAACGTTTCCAAGCAGGATCGAAGGGTGGGGTTAGAGGTGGGGAGGGGCACACGTGGTGGTCAATGGGGAGGGTGCAGAGGGACGGACGGGGGTGCGGGCGTGCCTCTGGTAGTCGTGCGGTAGTAGTGGGGGGTGGGTCGGAAAGCATGAAAGTCGGCAGAGGGTGGAACAACACACGATGGCTCAGTAAGGTACCAGTGGGTTGGGTACGTGGGCAGGTCGAGGGCAAATCAGAATGAAAGGGGGACAAAGTGGGGCCGGGCCTCCCAGGGTGGGCGGGGGGATGAGGTACTGTGGGGATGAGCTAAGAAAACAACTGAAAACGTGAAAACAAAGTCGGAAAAAGGCACGGGCGGGCAACTGCTGACAAACACAGTGCGAATGTACGTGATACAACGCCAGCGGTGAGGCGCAGCCGCGCGCTCACTGCTGCTGCTGCTGCTCCTCCTCTGCAGCAGCCTCTCCCTTTTGCTGCGCCGCCGCGTCGCCCTGCTGCTGCTGGCGCCACGCCCCCAGCGCGCGCAGCACCAGCCAGGGCGCGGCGGGCGCCCCCTCGAACGCCTCCTCCCGCCGCCGCTGCTGCTCCTCGTGCCAGGCCGCCACCGCGTGCCACACCAGGGCGGCGCCCGAGGGGGCCTCCCGAGTCGTCTGCTTGGCCGTCAGAGCCTTCTGCAGCTGCGCTGTGCTCAGGGGCTCGGTGAACAGCTCCTCATCCGACTCGTACGCCGCCTGCGCCTCCTCCAGCCTGCAGGGAGGATGACAGTGGGGAAGGCAGGGGGGGACGGGGGACGGGGGGACGGGGGGATGGTGGGGGAGGCGGGCAGCACATCAGGAGGTGCATCAGCTGCGGGAGGTTGCGTCTCGCCCCTGAGCCTTTGCCACGTTTACCTGCTGCCCAGCAAGCAGCAGGCAGGCGTGCGGACGTTGCATGCTTACCTGGCGATCTCCTCACGGGAGAGGATGTATGGTGGAGGCTCAACAGCAACCGGCTCCGGCGGCGCCGCCGCCTGCTTGGCACGCTGGCTGGGGGGCGCCGTTGACTGCGGCCGCTTTGCTGCGGCCACCGCGGCGGCGGCGGCGGGCTGTTGCTGCAGCTTGGGCTGCGCTGGCGCCACTGACGAGGCTGCCGCTGCGGCGCCACGGGCGGGCTGCGCCGCGCCAGGCGCCGCCTGCTCCTTGCCCGCCGCTGGCGTTGCTGCCTGCGCCTTGCCTTCCGCCGGCAGGGCAGATTTTGGGCTGGCCATGCCTGCCTTGCTGGCCTCCACCTTGGCCGCTGCATCAGCCGCCGCTGCCATGGCACGCGCCGCGGCGGACCGCAGCTGGCTTCGCTCGCCCTCCGAAGCAGGGCGGGGGGAGGGCGAGCGGTCCCTGCCTGGCACGGCTGCGCCGCCGCTGGCAGCCGGCTTGGGCACGGACTGCTGCGCCTTTGCCTGCTGAGGCTGCTGAACTGGCGGTACCACAGCGGCAGCGGCCTGTGCGGCTGCTATGCGTTGCGGTGCCGCCTGCGGCTTGGCCGCCTGCTGCTGCTCCTCAGCTTGCTTTTGCGGCGTGCGAAGTGGTGCCGCGGGCTTGGGGGCTGTTGCCTCGACCTTTGCCGGCGTGCCTTCGCCGGCTGCCAGTGCGCGGCGCAGCTGACGGCGCTCGTCTGCCGTGGCGGGGCGCGGGGGTGCCGAGCGGTCGCGCATGGCTGCGGCAAGAACTGCGGCGGGCGGCTGCGCCGGCAGCTGCTGCTGCCGCGCTGCCTGAGGAGCGGGCTTTGCTGCTGCGGCCGCCGCCGCCGCCGGGGCCGCCGCCGCCGCCGCCGCCGCCGGCTTTGCCGCTGCATCTGCTGGGGTGCCTGCCCTGCCTGCCTTCAGCTTGTCTGCTTTGTCCGCGCCTGCCGCCACCGCCGCTGCGCGCGCCGTCGCCGACCGCAGCTGGTCGCGCTCCCTGGGGGAGGCCGGGCGGGGCGAGGGCGAGCGGTCCCTGGCGGCAGCGGCGGCGGCGTCTGCAGGGGAGCCAAACAGCTGGGCCCACATGGATGGCAGCTTGGCAGGCGGAGGCTTGGGCTGCTGCTGCTGCTGCTGCTGCTGCTGCGTGGCAGGCGGCGCCGGCGGCGCCGGTGCTGGCGCCGCCGCCTTTGGCGCAGCTGCCGGCGCATCCGTGGAGGGCGCTCGCTCCTTCTGCAGCTGCTCCTGAGGGCAGGGCAGGGTTGGTCAAAGGAGAAGGTTTCAACAGAGGGGCATCCAACCAGCCATATCACCGGTCGTTGGGTGACTGGCAGGCACTGTCGCGACTGGCTGCATTCACCACAGGCACTTCAAACTGACCAACACCCCACAGGTCCCAAACCCACCTGCGCCGCCGGCGCTGCCTGCGACACTGCTGCAGGCGCCGCGTTGCGGGCAGCAACGCTGCTGGCCTTTACAGCCGGCGCGGCAGCAAGCTGCGCTGCTGCAGCCGCAGGCTTGGGCGCGGGCTGTGTCTCTGGTGGTGGTGCCGGGGTCGCCGGTGCCGGCGCCGGCCTTGCTGATGCCGTGAGCTTGCTGGTGGCCTTGCTGGCCTCCACCTTTGCTGCTGCGTCAGCTGCCGCTGCCATTGCGCGCGCTGCCGCCGACCGCAGCTCGCCACGCTCGCCCTCCGAAGCAGGGCGGGGGGAGGGCGAGCGGTCGCGGGCGGGGGCGCTGGCGGGGGCAACGCCGGCGCCGGCAGCGGGCGCTGCCGGCGTGCGCCCCCGCTGCTGCAGCGCCTCCACAGCAGGCGACTCCTGCTTGGCCTGCTGCTGCTCCTGGGGCCGGACTGGCACTGCAGGCGCCGCCGCAGCGGCTGCAGCAGCAGCGGTGGGTGCAGGCTGCTTCACTTGGGGTGCTGCCGGCGGCACAGGCGCAGCGGTGGGTGCAGGCTGCTTCACTTGGGGTGCTGCCGGCGGCACAGGCGCAGCGGCTTGCACCTGGCTTGCTTTCGGTGCCGCCGCTGCCTTGCCCGCCGCAGGTGCTCCCTGTGGCTTGCCTGCCACCTTGCCAGCCTTGCCTGACGCCTCCACCTTGGCCGCTGCGTCAGCCGCCGCTGCCATGGCACGCGCCGCGGCGGACCGCAGCTGGCTTCGCTCGCCCTCCGAAGCAGGGCGGGGGGAGGGCGAGCGGTCCCTGCCTGGCACTGCTGCCTGCTTGGCCGCCGCTGCAGCAGCCTGCTCCGCTGCGGCCTGCTGCGCTGCGGCCTGCTGCGCTGCGGCAGCCTTCTCTGCGTTTGCTTTGGCAGCTGCCTCGCGGAGCTTCTTTTCAACCTGCAGCCGTGCCGCCGCTGCCGCCGCTGCCTTCTCGGCCACCTCCCGCTGCTGCCGCTCGCGCTGCCGCAGCTCGGCCGTCGCCGCCGCTGCTTGCCCTGCTGCAGCCTTCTGTGCTGCGTCGGCCGCGACACGCTGCTGCTGCTCGCGCTGACGCAACTCGCCGGCAGCCTGTAGCGCCGCAGCTTCCTCGGCTTCCTCGCGCTCCTGCTGCTCGCGGCGCTGCACCTCTGCCGCTGCCGTGGCTGCAGCGGCCTCTGCTGCCACCTTGGCAGCTGCCTCGCGCTCCTGCTGCTCTTTGCGCAGTGCCGCAGCCTCTTCTTTGGTCCGCTCGGCGGCGGTGCGCTGCTGCTGCGCGCGCTGCCGCGCCTCCGCTGCTGCAACACCGGCCTTCCGCGCTGCCTCGAGCTCCTGCTGTGCACGCTGCTGTGCTGCAGCCTCTGCTTTTGTCCGCTCTGCTGCCGCCTTCTCAGCTTGTTCGCGCTGCTGCTGCTCCAGGCGCAGCAGCTGCGCTTCGGCCGCCAAAGCCTTCTCTGCCGCCGCCTGCTCAGCTGCCTTGCGTGCCTGCTGCTCCTGCTGCAGGCGTGCTGTGGCGGCCGCCGCTGCCTTCTCTTGCTGCAGGCGAGCCGCCTTCTCCGCTGCGATGCGCTCCTGCAACTCGCTCTGCAGGCGTGCCGCTGCAGCAGCCACCGCCTTCTCTTGCTGCAGGCGTGACGCCTTCTCCGCTGCGATGCGCTCCTGCTGCTCGCGCTGCAGGCGCGCCGCTGCCTCCTTCTGTTCCGCGCTGCGCTGCTGGCGCAGCTGGCGCAGCTCTTGCTGCAGCTCCTGCTGCTTCGCCTGCTCCTGCTGCAGCTGCGCCCCCGCCTCGTCGGCAGCGGCCCTCTCAACAGCAGCAGCCTCGTCTGCTGCAGCCTGCACCGTCGCCTCACCCACCGCCTGCTCACGCTGCGCCTGCTCGCGCAGCCGCTGCTTTGCCGCCGCCGCTTCCGCAGCCGCGGCCACCTTGAGCGCAGTCGCGCGCTTCTCCTGCTCCTGCCGCGACGCCTTGGCAGCCGCCGCCTCTGCAGCAAAGGCTGCCTCTGCCGCCTGCTCCGCCGCCACCGCCTCGGCCGCGGCCTGCTCCGCTGCGGAGGCGGCCTCGACCGCCGCAGCTTCGTGCTCCCTCGCCATGCGCACGGCTTCTTGCACGCGGGCCTGCAGGTTGACAACAGCGGGACGCAATGTCGTGCGCCGTCAGTGCCGGCAACAAGCTGATGGGCGAGTTGGAGGTGAGCGGGCACAGCGGTGGGAGGGGGGTGCAGAAAAGCCGGGACGTGTGCTGCTGCAGGGTGTGCAGCGCAGTGCTGCATGAATGTGTAGACGCTGGGCAGCACAGCGCGGGTCGAGTTGCAATGGCTGGCCGCAGCAGCTCGCCAGGCACTGGCTGCACCGCCTGCTGCCCTTCACCCCCCCAGCGAGGCGCACACACAGCAAGGCCTCGACTGCGCTAGGCGACCCAAGGAATGCGCGACACGCTTGCCCCCAGGAAGCAGCCCAGGGTCCCTGCGGCTCACCAGGCGCTGCGTCTCCTCCACCACCGCCGCCACCGCTTTGTCCTGCTCCTCGGCAAGCCTCGCCATCTCCTCCCTCACTTCAATCTCCACCTTGCTGCAGCGCCGAAAGGGGGGGGGGCACCAGAAGCGGTTGGGTGATTTGCTGGTGCAGTGGGTGGTGGCTCTGCAGGCAGAGGGTCCGCCACCCTCCCTCGAAGCCGTGCCAGGGGCAGGAGCAGGCCAGGGAGGAAGCGGGCAGGAGCACGCCGTGCACAGCCAGCCAGGCATGCTGGGACCACGCCTCCTCCCTCTCTTCTCCCCCCTGCTACGCATGGCTCTCCCACAAAACCGACCCCCCCTGCGCCTCACCTCTCCTCCACATCAGCTTCAATCTCCCCCATCTGGGCAGACAGGCGGCGGGTGCGCTCGCACAGCGCCATCAGCCGGGCAGCGTCGTCGGCGGGCGTCTGAGGCTTGCCCGGAGGCGCCGGGGGTGCCTCCGCACGGGCCCGAGGTGGCGCTGCACGCGCCGTGGCGGGCGGTGCCGGGCGTGCAGCTGCCGGCGGTGCGGCCGCCGCCGCACGCCACGCGGCAGCCTCTGCGCGCTTGGGTGCCGCTGGCTGCGCCCCAGGTGGCGCCGCAGGCAAGGGCCCACGCTGCACCGTCACGTCAGTGGCTGCTGTGTCGCCAAAGCGCAGGCTCGCGCTGACGGCCGCCGCGGTCGCCGGCACGCCCAGCACTCGGTCCTCGCCGTCCTCCCACTGCATGCCGCCGCCCTCCTGCACACGCACCAGCTTGCACGTGTGCCGTCCCGGCGGCAGCGCCAGCGTCGCTGTCCAGCGGCCGTCGGGCCTATACTCGAGCAGGGGGGCGGCAGAACTCTGCCAGCTGCCCAGCTCTGCGCTCTCGCCCGCCAGGCGCAGCTGCTCCCCGAAGCCGAGCGACAGGTCGGCCACTGAGACGGTCACGGGCACCAAGCGGCCGCCGCTGTGCTGCGTTGACGCTGCCACGTCGGTGGCGGCGGCGGCCGTGGTGGTGGTCTGCCAAGGGGAGAGAGAAGCAGCAAGGTAGACGGCATCAGAGTGTGGTACACGATAGAATGCCGGAACAGAGATGCACCCGAACACAAAGATGCACAAAGATGCACAAAGATGCACAGAGATGCACACCCGAACCAGCGCAGCCGGCGGCACGTGAAGCAGGCGGCAGCACGCACCTTGCTGCTGCCGCCAGCGACGCCGGCGCCGCCGGCTGGCAGGAGGTGCAGGCCACGGCGTGCCGCCCCGCTGCCTGTGTTGCACATCTGGCGAGCTGCGTGTGCAACGGACAAGTGCAGAAAACAGGGAACTGGTGAGGAAGCGAAGGCTTGGTTGGAGGTTGGCGGGCGCCGCCCCAGGGCGCCACCGGCGCCGCGAGCTTGGCAGCAAGTCCGATTCCAGAGCGCCTGCTGCCCCCAAGCACTTGCCTGACCTCCTTGCAGCCGGTAGCGCCGTGGTGAGGGCGGGCCGGCCGCCCAAAACTGCCCCGTGAGGCGCCATGTGGGAGAGATGCGCGGTCAAGTGGGTTTGCGCCCGGTCTCGCGCGTGCAGGTCGCTAACAGTGGCTAGAAGACAATTTGGTTGTGGAAGGACGCCGATCAGGCATAATGCCGCCGGCCGCAAATACACCTACAAAGGCCCACCGCGGCGCCAGCAGCGGGCACGCCATGCCATTCCTGCCATCACCTCGCCGGCAATAGAAGGCAGCTTGCCGCATCTCCATATGCTGCGTCCGCTACAATATTTACATATTGCGGAACGTCGAGTTTCAAGGCAGGGAGGCAGGTCGGGCCGCGCCGGGTGGCGCGGCATGCCAGCGCAGCGCCAAATCTGATACGTGGTTTGGAAGGGCCCGCGGTGCGGAAAAAAGCTGCTGACCAAGAAGGGCAGCGATTGCGTTGGAAGGATTCGACTGACTGGGGCTCCAGTTGGGTGGCAATGAAACACAGGGTCGGCGCAGGTGCAGCGTCGCGCTGGGCAACCAAGGGACCAGGGGCAACAGCAAGCATAGTACGTACAGTGGAGGGATGCTCATGCCGGCAGCGGCAGCAGCGGGGCTCGCTCTGGAAGCAAGCGCAATATGAGGTGAAACACACGGATATGGGATTGAAACATGATACGACACAAGAACAGGTTTTGGAAAGACACATATTAGGGGTTGGAAGGCGGATAACAGGGCGGGATGCAGTGGTGTAGGAGAGACTTGTGGGGGTGCGGGAAAAGGTGAACAGGTTGCGGAAGGAGGGGGGGGGGGGGGGGGGGGGGGTTACAGAGGTGCTGAGAGGGGGGGAGCAAGGTGTGTGTAGTGCGGAGCAAAGGGGAGCTGAAGGGGATCAAAGGAGAGGGAAGCAAAGGGGAGGGACGTTTGGTGCGCTTGGTTGAGAGGGGTGCTGCGGGGGTAAGGTGGGAGCGAAGGTTTTCGTGCAAAGGCTTGAGAGCTCGGGGTGCTTGGGAGCGCAGGCTTGGCGCTCGCCTGGGTTCACTTGAAGGGAGCATGGGCTCCCGGCATGCGTGGACAGAGTTGTAGGGAGGCGCGGGGAGAGGGTGGGGGAAGGTGTCAAGGGTGCTCAGCTGCGGCGCTGCTTGCACCAGGCAGCTGCCCCGAGAGCACAGCAACACCCGCGTGTTGCCCACTGCAAGTTGCCGCTGCTGCAGCGGGCCTCTGGCGGCGATCTCTTCAGCGCCGGCCAGCAGTCAGAGCCGCCAGCACCAGCTGCAGCGCAGGCGGCGCCGACCGCGCGGCCGTCGGGGCCGGCTGAGGCTTGGGGGGGCTGCAGCGGCAGGGACGGTAGTGAGACGCGGTGGGCTGAGGAAGCGCACGCACCAGAGAAGCACTTTGCGCGTCGGAGAAGCGTGATCTGCCCGGCTGCCGTGCCTCTCCCGGGGGCCCATTCTCAGCGCCCCACCTGGCAGCAGCGACAGCCACCGGCGCTCGAGGCACCACCTTGCTGGCCTGGTGGGCCGCTGCAGTGGGCAGCGCCTGCGCCTGCGCCTGCTCAGCCTCCTCCTCCTCCTCCACCTCCTCTTCTTCCTCCTCTGCTTGTGCAGCCTGCTCCAGGGCAACAGGCTTTGGTGCAGTGCGCTGCGCCACGCGGACGGCCGCCCGTGCCGCGCGCGACGCCGCCTCCTGCAGCAGCCGGCGCTCCTGGTCAGAGGGCGGGCGGGGCGAGGGGGATCGGTCCCGCTCCGAAGGCTTGCCGCTGCCCGCTGCTTGCGCGCGCGCCGGGGCCGTGACTGCGTTGTTGGTGCCAGCCGCTGTCACACTGCTGCCCGCCTTTGGTGCGGCCCCGGCCCGGCAGGCAGCAGCAGGCGCTGCCACCGGCGCCTCTGCCTTGAGCTGCGCCGCCGCAGCCGCCGCTGCCGCTTCGGCGGCGGCAGCGGCGGCCTCAGCCTGGGCCACTGCGCGTGCCGCGGCGGCCGCAGCGCGCGCGGCTGCCTCCTGCAGGCGGCGGCGCTCCTGGGGAGAGGGAGGGCGCGGAGCAAACGACGGCGCACGCTCGTGCCCGTCTGCGGCGGTGCCGCCGTCGTTGTCGCTGGCCGCCGCCTGCGCGTGCTCCGCCTCCTCTGCTTCCTCGTGCCGCGGCGGCGCCGCCGTGTCAGTGGATCCAACGGTCACGGTGACGGCCACCTTCCGCTCGTCCTGCGCCGCCACGGGCACAGCCATGGGTGCGGGGGCGGCCACGGCCGCGGCGTGCACGCGCTCGAGCCGTGCCGCCTGCTGCGCCTGAGCCAGCGCTGCCTTACCCTGCACCTGGGCGGCGCTGGCCAGTGGGCGAGAGCTCGCAAACTCGAGCGTGCTGCAAGCAAAGGGGAGGCATGGAAGCTGAGTACGAGGCAGGGGTGCTGGGGTGCGGCGTCAGTTGTCCCGCAGCACCCACAGCAGGCCCTTCCCCAGCGCTGATGTGTGCTCATCACGCATAGCATGCTTGGACCAGAATGCACGCAGCACGCACGCAGCAGACAGCACACAACGTGGGAACCTCTCCACCCGCACCTGTCTGCCAGCTCAGCCTCCAACGCATCGAAGGGCAGCTGGCCAGACCACGCTGCGCCCCGCGCAAAGCGCGCCAGGTCGCGCCCCACAACACTGGCCTTGCTGCAGCAGGGGCGGGGTGGGGTTGGGGCAGCGTGCTGCCCAAGTGAGCGAGGCCAAGCTGGGCGCAGGCAGCCACCGGTGGGGCCACGCACAAGCTGGCGAGCAACTGTAACGACGGCATATGCAGCTGCGCCGCCTGCGACGGCAGCGCATCTCCCCCCGATGTGCATCCCCCCTCAAACAAAGAGCACTTGCGAGCCGGCGGCCCACCTCTCCTCCACCTCAGCCTCCAGCGCATCAATCTGGGACGACAGCTGGCGCGTGCGGTGCTGCAGCGCCGCCACGCGGGACGCCGTCGCCGCCGCCGCCGGGGGCTGCCCCGGCGCCAGGCCTGTGGCGCCGGCCACCACCCCTCCCGCCTCCTCAGCCACCATTTCGACAGCGGCGGTGTCGCCAAAGCGCAGGCTGGCGGTGAGGGCGACCGCGGCTGCAGGCACGCCCAGCACTCGGTCCTCGCCGTCCTCCCACTGCATGCCGCCGCCCTCCTGCACGCGCACCAGCTTGTACGTGTGCCGGCCCGGCGGCAGCGCCAGCGTGACAACCCAGGAGTCGCTGGGCTGCCACTCCAGCAGGGGAGCGGCGGCAGACTCCCAGCGGCCCAGCTCCTGGCAGGAGCCCACCAGGCGGAGCTGCTCCCCCAGGCCCAGCATCAAGCCGTGCACGCAGACGGTCACGGGCACGGGAGCGGCGACAGCGGCCGTGCTGTGCTCGACAGCTGCCCGGTTGGTGGTGTCCGTGGCGCGCACCAGCTGGACGGCCTACAGGCACACGGGCGGAGGGGATGGTAGGGTGCGTGGGCCAGTGGAGAGGGGAGCGGAAGATGTGTGCAGCGCAGCATGCACGACGTGAGATGTCGGCGCGCCTCACCTGGCGGCGGGTGCGGCCCGCCACACGAGGCCGGGGTGCAGCCCGCCTGCACACTCCCAGATGTCCGTTGCACGCTACGGAGGGGAGGTCAGGGGCAGCGGAGGTTGGTATGTGGTCGTTGATGACCGCAGGAGCAGCAGCATGTGCGGGCGCCGGCGCCGAGAGTTTGAAGACCCTACGCCCATGCCCCTGACGCCGCGCGCCGACTTGCCAGCGATACGGGCGTCCCCTGCAGCGCGGTTGGACAGCGGCGCGCGCGCTTCGGCGAGACTACTCAGGCCGGGCATGGTGGTCCTGACTCCCTGGGTTCGGCGTGCGTATGCGGGGCGGTCGGATGGCGTTGGTGAGGAAGCAGTCAATCGGGTTAAATGGCCGGCAAGCGAAGGGCGACTCACCCAAACCCGGTGGCGGCTGAAGAAGGCCGCCGCATGGACGCCCGCTCGCCGCCACGCGGCGCCCTTCATTGCCGACCTCCCTGCAGCCTTGGCTGTCTCCTCTCGCGTGATACAGGTCGATAGAACGTGTCGGTACTTGTTTAGTCCAGGTGCGCTGCTCCGCTGTAAGTCGGGCACCCCGCACCCACCCGCGCACCCGCCGCTGCCCCTCATCCCTGGCAGCGCCCCGGTGTGCATCAGCGACGCGCCTGCCATGCTGCAGGCAGCACCGCTGGTGCAGATGGGGGCATGGGTGCGTCGCCGCCTGGCCGCTGCCGTGCCGACACGCGCCCCACCCTGTGTGTGTCGCTCTCATGATCTCAGTGACAGTGTGCTCTCCTGCGCCTGGCCGCCCCCACTCCCCTACAGCACGGCGCCATGCCCAAGCCGGTCACATCACCGGAGCAGGTCTGCAGCACACGGGGTGTGAGGGCATGGCTGGGGCGACGACGTGCAGCATGCCAGCACATGCGCCGGCGGGGTGTGCGCCCAGCTTCCTCCCCGCTGCCACAGCGCCAGCGACGCGTCGTGCAGCGCAGCGACCTGTAGGGACGCCAGCACTGCACAGCGCGCAACGGCTCGTTTCCCCCCCTGACACGACCCCGCCAGATCGCTCAGCGCCCGCCGGAAACTAGCAACTATCCCGACCTGATTTCCGACACCACCGTCGCGTTTGCAATGTGAGGGGACGGCGCAGCAGCCGGCGTGCTCGCCGGCCCGCTGCCGCAGCAGCGAGCGGGTTGCGCGCGGCGCAGGGAGATTGCGCTGTTGGAGCAGCGCACAATGTGCTGGCTGCCCTGGTGCTGGTGCTGCTGCTGCTGCCGCCGCCGTCGCTGCTGGTGGTGCTGCGACCAGCCAGTAGCCCTGCCTCGGCCCGCCGCGCAGGTGCAAGGCGGTGCCAGAGATCGTGGACGGTAGGCAGGGCGAGGAGGGGGGGCAGCGGCGCGGGGAGGTCGGCTGGGTGGTGGTGGCTGGGGACTCCCTCCCTTGCTGCAGCTGCCCCACCAACTTCCTCTGCTTCTTCACCCCCATGCAGAGGTGTCTGACACTGCCAAGTTCAATGTGCGCTTTGGCAGGTGGGCAGCAAGCGGGGGACCAGCAGGGTGGCAGGGGGGGACGGGGCAGCGAGGGAGCAGGGAGGGGAGCGTGGAGGTGGGAGCAGAGGGCGGGCAGGCCGAGGCAGGGGTCGAGCGGGCGCGGGCACAGGGGCTGCGCATGAGCAGACAGCGGGACGTCCTCTTGCCCAACCTTTGGCTGCGGCGCCGGCCCCGCCTCCTCCTGCACGCCGGTGTGCCCCTGCAGCCAAGAGTTTGAGAATGGGCGGACCATTGGAGCCTCGGACGACATGCTGCTGCTGGTGCGGGCGGGGCCTGGCTCGCTCGGGGCGGTCCGCCCCACGCACGGGCGGCGCCGCGCCGGCACCTGCGCAGGGCGGTCGGCCCCGCCGCCCCCCCTTGGCACAATCCCTCCCGGTTGTGCACATAAATTATGTCATCAAATGTCGTGCCCCTCGTGCGCAGGAGCCCGAGGTGTCCATCCAGACCCCCGGCACGTACACCCTCATGCTGGTGGACCCCGACGCACCCTCGCCCACATCCCCAAAGTACCGCTCGTGGCTGCACTGGCTGGTGGGTGGGCGGGCGGGCGGGCGGGCGGGGAGGGATTGGTGAGGGAGCGGGGGGGAGGAGCTGCGGTACACAGCGCCACGTGCCGGCGCTGCGAGGCGGCACGGGCAGCGCGGGGGGCAGACGGAGGCAGCAGGCGCCCTGTGCCATCGATGGAGGCTCCAGTCGTGCGGCCGCATCAGTGATGCACGCCGCCCCTCGTCCCCCCCGCCCTGCCGGACAGGTGATCAACATCCCGCAGCACGACGTGAGCGGCGCCGCCTGCTGCGCCGTCGGATCATGCAACGCTGGCTGCATGGCTGCGCGTGTGCTGCTGCTGCCGCCGCCCTGGCTGCTCCGCCTGCAGCTGCAGCTTGCAAGCTGGCCTTCCTGCCCCCTGCTGCATTTCTTCCTGCCTCACCTGCCTGCCAGCCTCCTTGACCTCACCCTGCCGGCTCCCCCCTCAATGCTGGCAACCGGCAGGTGGCGCGCGGCGAGGTGGCGGTGCCATACATGCCGCCCGAGCCCGCCAAGGCGAGCAGGAGGGGTTGATACTGATGCCGCCGCTGCTGCTGCTGCTGCAAGTGTGGTCGGGCGGGAGGGGCACGCGCTGCTGCGGCTCATCATCGCTCTCCCCTCCCGCGCGCACCCCCCGCGATCCTCTGGGTGCACGCAGGGCAAGCACCGCCTGCTGTTCCTGCTGTTCAAGCAGTCGGGCCGCGTGACGGTGCGCCCGCCCAGCAAGCGCCAGGGCTTCCAGGCAAGGGGGCAGGGGGGGGGGGGGGGGGGGACCTCAGCGTGTGGTGGCCGACCACTGTGAACCTTGTGGGGTCAGCGTGGGATTGCCTGCGGGCAGCGGCTCCTGCCCAGCGAGCCGCCAGGGATACTCAGTGCAAGGGGAGGGGGCGTTTTGGGGTGCAGGCCGCAGCGAGCGGTGGAGGTCTGGCAGACCACAGAGGCGTCGGCGTGCCGCTGACCCCGCCCTGCTGCCGACAGACCCCTCCCCCCGACCCCCCCCCCCCCCCCCTGCTGCCGCCAGGTGCGCGCCTTTGCCCAGGAGCACAACCTGGGCAACCCTGCCGCGGGGCTCTTTGCCTGGGCGCACAACGCAGAGGAGTGAGGGCGGGCAGGGCTGCTCTGGCCTGCGGCGACTGGCGCGGCATGGCACTGGCGGCCGCCACGAGCGCGTGCCGCTGCCAGCCTGCGCCTGTGCCCGACCGGCGGCACGTGCGTGGCCGGCCTGCTGAACGAGCGGCGGCAGCGGCGCAGCATTGGGAAGCGGCGGCGGCGAGCAAGACACGTAGCCCTCGTCTTCCCCTGAGCATTTCAACCTGCAATCAGAGTGAATCGTGCGTAGCTCTTGCCCTCCGCTCTGGCACCGACCCTCTCCCTCTGCAGCTGCACCCTCCTCCCCGTTTGTTGTTGTTGTGTACTGCTGTCCAACGTGGCAGTGTCGCAGGGACCCACCGCCTGCAGGCAGGTGCGTGTTTGCGCTCAGTATCTCCTTCGAATCACAACTTCGGCCGGGGTAGTTGAAGGAAGGTGTCGATAGCCTAGGGGTGGCAATGCATACGCTGCGGGCGGCGGCGGTGGCGGCGGCGCGGCGGCGGCGACGCCCGTCAAGGCTGGAAGACGCTGCAGCCCCGCCCTTTTGAAGCCCAGTCCGCCCATCTCGATTCCCGAGCCTCAATTTGCTCACCTGTGCCTTCGCAGGCGACGCTCGGGAAATATCGAGGAAGATCAAGTTGTGTGACTGATGTGTTGCGTGCTGGGTCGACCCCTGCACGCTCCAAAAAAAGGTCCCTGCGAGCCCCCGCCGCCTCCAGTTTGCATTTGCTCCCTTGATCCATCCTCTTGCACTCAGCCAGCCGTCCGGCGACGCTCTGACGCCCGCCCGCCTCGCCCTTGCCTCGCCACGCCCCAGACGATGGCCTCGAGGTGGGCGCCCCTTTGGGACAATATGCTCTTAAGCTCATGGTGTGCACCAGTGCGGCGCGGCACGCGCATGCGGTCCGCTCTGGGGCTGGGAGGGACTACCAGCAACTCAACTGCAGCGGCTCACTCCACACTCGTGCCGCGCGCCTTCGCTGCGCTCCCCTGACTGCAGTGCTGGCGCCAGCGCCGCTCGGCAGCTGCTGCAGGCCGCCAAGCCGCTGCCAGCAGCGGCGCGGCAGTGCCGCCACCCCGCAGGCCGGCCCGCACCCCTCCGTCGCCTGCCGCAGTCTGGCAGCGACCCTTGTGTTGAGCTGCTCACCGCCACCGCCACGGAGTCTGGAGGCGCCCCTTGCTGCATCCTGCCCGCCAGCAAAGGCTACCGCACGCAGGTCAGTCGCCGCCGCTCCTTCCCGCCGCGCCGCTGCAGCCGCTCCAAAGCCAGCGTGTGGCTGCCAGCGGCCGCCGCTCGGCCCCCTGCAACCGCCGCCAGATGGCAGCGTGCCCGCACGCCCACCCTCCCCTTCCTGTCCTGCCATCCCTCGTCCTCCTGCAGTCTCGCGGCCTCTTTGCGCTGCTCAGCCTCGAAACGCTGAGCGCAGAGACGCTGGTGTTCTCGCTCGCAGCGGTGGAGGGCCACGTGGCGCAGACCTGTGCCGCCTGCCCCAACAACGCCGCCCAGGGCGCGCCCGCCGACGCGGTAGCGATGCACCAGCAGCACCAGCGCCAGCAGCCCTCCCCCTTGGTCTACAGCCCCGAGTTCAACGCCTACCTCGAGCGCTGCCTGGAGCTGGCGGCGACGCGCCCCGACCTGGGGCCCGCGCCCGCGGTGCTGCTGCTGCAGGTGCGGCAGGGCTGGGCTGGGCTGGTGTACTGGAGGGTACAGAGCGAGTGGGATGCCATGGGCTGGCGACGCCCGGCCCGGCCCGACGCGGCCCCCGCGCCTGCAGTGCTGGTGGTGCCGGCGAGCGTTGGTTCAGGCCCTCGGTGAACCAGCGCTCCGTGCCCGCTTGCTGCGTGCCGAGCACGCGGCAGCTGGGGCCACGCATGGCACACCCTTCAAGCCTTCACCCTTCAAGCCTTCCCTGCCCTCCCACCCCCCACCCCACCCCCACCCCACCCCACCCCACCGGTCCTCCTGCTTCCCTTGGTGTGAGCTGCCCCCCAACCGCCCGTGCCGCCCGCCCCTCCCCGCCTGCAGATCGTCAGCCACCTGGGGTACGCCACAGACCCCTGCCTGGCCCCCGCCTTCCGCGCCTTCTACCTCCACCTGCGCGTCGCCCTGGAGGCAGCCGCCGACCTGCACCAGGAGGCCATCACGCCACAGGTGGGTGGGGGTGGGTGGGGGTGGGTGGGGGCGCAAGCGACGAGGGCCTGCCTGCCTGCCTGCCTGTGTCTGCCGGTGCCCTGCCCGCCCGCCTGCCTGCCTGAGCTCGACCCGCTTGCCGTCGGCTTTCGAATGGAGCCTGCAGGCTGTAGTGCGCGTGTCATCAGCGTCATCACGCCGCTTGCCTGCGCCCCCCCCCCCCCCCCGGTGCCTCCACGCAGGTTGCTCTGGCCATGTTTGAGGCGTGGGCGCGCATGGGCGCGGTGCCCATGAACAGCTCGGCCTTTGGGCACGCGCTGCGCAGCCACATCAAGACGGGAGGCTTTGCGCCGCAGGTGGGCGGGCGGGCGGGCGGTGCAGGGGGGGCGGCGGGAGGGCCGTTGGCTCTGCTGGGGCGCCCGCCTCGCTCTGCTGCTGCTGGTGCCACTGCCGCTGCCGCCGCCGCCGTCTCCAACCGCCTGGCACCCCTCCCTCGTCCTCCCCATCCGCAGGAGCTCGCCCGCCTGCTGGCAGCCATGGCCAGCATGCGTGCGTCGCAGCCGCGGTACCGCCCGTGCGCCTACGACGTCGCCGACGTGTGCGGCGCGCTGCTTGCCAGCAACCTGCAGCACCTTGCGGCGCCGCACCTCGCCTCTGGTGAGCCTTCGAGTTGCTTTCAGGGCGCTGCGGCTGGGAGCTGCCGCTGCATGCCGCTGCGGCTGTGGCTGCAGCTCTCACCCGCCCGCTTCCCTCGCCCCCCGCCACTCCCCCCTGCAGTCGCCGCCTCTCTGGGCGCCTTCCCGTGGCCCGTCTACCAGTGCGTGGTGCCCCTGCTGAAGGCGGGGGCCCACGAGGGCGTGCGCCGCCTGGCGGTTGGAGAGCTGAGCCCGCCCGCCGGCAGCCGCCTGGTGGCGGCCGCGCTGGCCTCTGCGCACGCGCTGAGCCCCCGCATCGGGGCTGAGCTGGAGGCAGAGGTCGCTGGGTGGAAAGCGCAGGTGCGTGTAGTGCGCTGTTGATTGATGGGTTGGCTCCGCATGGGGGGTGCATTGAGTGTGGGGCTTGAGTGTTTCGCGTGGCAAGCGCTTGGGCTAGAAGGGGTTGGAGGGAACCCAGCTTGCTCAGGGCATGTGTGCTCAGCTCCCATGCTGGTCCCCTGCTCAACGCCGGTGCCTGCCTTCCCTGCTCCTTGGCAGGCTCGCCTGGCCGCTGGCAACCAGATCATCGCCTTCCCCGCCGAGGTGCCTGCTGGAGCTGCCGCCGCTGCGCAGCCCGCACAGCGCGCGGCTGCGCCGCCCCTGTCGGCCTTTCTGGCTTGAGCGCTGCGACGCTCTTTTGCTAGGCACTTTTTGCCTACGCGCCGCTAGGTACAACTCTGCGGCGGCAGCGGCTGCCCCTAGCTTATATGCAACACGCAACGGCAGCTGTCGCTGCAGCCCCCCAACCCCACCCACCCCCCTTGAAGCAAAGCCTACCAGTCGGCCGCGCTCCCCCAAGCCCCCAAAGCAACTCGCTGACAACGTACGACCTTGCCCCCGCCCCCTGCGCGCGCTCTACTACAGCCGAGGCGTGCGTCCCCGCCGCCTCGCCGGCGCCCGCACTTTTGGCGGCGATACCCCCCCCCCCACCCACTCCACATACGCACCCCCTCCCCTCGGTTCAGAGCCCCCGAATAAGCCCCCACCCCTCCTGCGTCAGTCGGGCCAACAGCCCTCCCCTTTTCGGGCACGCATGCGCTGCCCCCTCATTGCCCCCTTCCATGTCCCTGCCCGATGGCCCTCGGCCCCCCCCCCCCCCCCCAAACCTTCTCCCAAACTCAACGCAGCCCAGCCGAGTCCGCTAGCCCAACCCAGCTCAGCAAACAGCACACACGCACACACCTCCTGCCCTGCCCAGCCTCGCCGGGCCCCCAGACCTGCGTTTTCCGCCCGCCCGCCGGCCTGTGCCGCCCATCTAATCCTGTACCCAACGAATGTCCAACCTCTACTGTACTGTACAGCCCTCCGCGCCCTCCTCCCCGCCTCTTCCCCCACGCTTCCTGCCTGCCGGATTGAGCCGTCGAAGCCCCCTTTTTTGCCGTTTGTGGGTGCCCCGCTGTTGCCGCTCCCGCTGTGTCCCCCGTCTCCGAGCGCTTGCCCGGCGGCCCTTGGCCGCTCCTTTTTGATGCGCGTATACCGTCCGACCTTCTGCGACCCCCTCCCCTCGTTCTCGAGCGCCCTCTGTTGTGGCGCCGCCACAGGGCTCCCCTTCTGCGGTCACCCACCCCCTCTGCGACGAGCGCTGCGCAGGCGCTGGCCGCCCCCCCCCCTTTCATGAGCGCGTCCGGTCGGCGGGACGCGCCTCCCCCACCATTTCTCTCCCTGGTCTTGAGCGCGTGCCGCTCGCCCCCCCCCCCTCCTCTTCCTCCCCTGTCCCGCCACCTTGCCCCCTTGCCCTCTTGACCCTCGCCGCCTTGCGCCCCCCCGCCTCCTCCCGACCGCATGCCACTGGATACTGCCCCCTCCCTTCAGCCCAAGCTCCGGCTTCCCCCTGTCTGTCTTCTCCCCTGTGTCACTCACTGCCCCCGCTGTGCCCCTGCCACCCAACGTCCTCACTCAAGTCCCCCCCCCCCCGCCCCGCCGCACAACCTGCCTGCTTGGTCGACGCCCCTCTGAACACATGCCTATCTGCCCTGCATACATGTCCCGCTGTGGCTGTAACGCTTGGAAAGCAGCAGAGGGAGATACAGACAAGTGATCTTGAAATGGGGAGGTGGGGGAGGGGCTTACACATGTAGTGTTGAAGTGGCCAGCTAGCTGTCTTCAGGAACGGCTACACTAGTGACGAAGAGAGCTGCCGGGTGGCGACGGGCGTGCGCCACGTGCCCGCATCGCCCGCCGTGTTGCGCTGCGCGCCGCATGCGGCCGCCGCTAGCCCGCCTGCTGAGCCCTTCCCTCCCCATAAACCTCCTGTTGCGGCCCTCTCCGCTCCCCTGCGCCACCCCAGTCGCCTACTAGGGTGGTCCCAGCCCCAGGAAAAACAGATCGGACCGCTGGTAGGGCTGGCAGCCACGCGAGCCCTCGTGCGCCTCCCTACAGCCCTGGCTGGCATCGAGGTGACGACCGGCAGGCTTGAGGTGGGCAGCAGAGGCTGTGTGGAAGGGGCCCCCTCGCTGCCCAGCCAACCAGCCGCGAAAATCGGCTGTATACATGGCGGCCGCATGCTAAAGCAGCCGTAGAGGCAGCGGCAGCGTCCCAGGGCCGCCCGCAACGCCGCCGAGGAGCGCCGCCTGTTCACCGCCACTTGGCACCCCCGCCGCCGCCGTGCAGCGCTATGGCCGCGCGCTTGGCCGCGCCCCCTGCCCCTCCCTCTCCTGAGGGCCTGCTGGACCTGGGCCTGGACCTGGTGGGCCACATTGCGCGCCAACTGCCGCAGACTTACCGGTGGGTGAATGGGTGCTGGTCGGCGCCGCTCGCTGCCAGGGTCCGCTCCAGCCGGCGTCGCACCGCAGTCGCCTTTGCCTCAAAGGCCCCGCCACTGGGGTTGGCGGCGGCTTGCTGCACGCTCCAGTCCACTCCAGTGTGGCCACACCGGAATTGCGCGGCAGCTGCCACGTGGCATTTTGAATCCACCTCGCCCCCGGTGGCAGGCAACTTCCACGCAGCACCTCGCCCGCGTGGGACTCAAGCCAGCGCAACCATTCAATCAATCAATCAATTACATTTAAAGTCCACGGGGAGGCAGGGGTCTCATGGGACTGGGCAGGGGGAGATGGGTGTGTGAGTGGAGTTCATAGCATTGGGAGAGGTACTGTGCGGTGCGGGCGCAGGCTGGCTGGGCCAGCCAGGCCTGTGGGGTGGAAATTGAGGGCGGAAATAAGTCTGCGAAGTGGGTGCGGAGGGTGGTGTGGAGGGGGCATTGAAAAAGGAAGTGTGCCACGTCTTCTGTGGGACCATTGCAAGCCAGCGCAACCATTGCAAATGGTTGGCACCTCACCAGCTCCCCTTGCTCGTGCAACCCCTCCCGGTCCTGCAGGCTGCGCCTCGCTGCCACCTGCCGAGCGCTGCGCGGCCAACAGCGGCTCTGGTTTGCAGGCGGCGGCCTCACGGTGGTCCTCCCTGCCGACGCTGCCCACGCTGCCCACGCGCTGCCTACCCCGGTAGGCAGCGCGTGGGCTGGCAGTGCTGCTCCTGCTGGGCCTCAATAACCAGCTGCCTCCGGGCTGCACGTCCTGCCCGTAAGAGCTGGGGGATCCCTGCGCCAGCACTGCCCCCACCTCATCACCCCCAACCCGTCGACGCCCCTCCGCTCATGTCATGCCTGCAGCGCGGGTGCGCCTGGCAGTCAAGAATCCGCGCAGCCCCTGGACCTACCCCAGAGGTGTCAGGCCCAGCACGCTCGCAGTCGTGCTGCGTGCGCTGGCACGGCAGCCTGACGTGGCCGTCTGCATCGTCGCGTTTGATGCGCTTGACATTCACGGCACTGCCGTGTACCCCGATCAGCTGACCATACCTGCTGCCAGCCTCATCGGCTTCCCAGCTCTGCAGGTGAGGCATCCAGCAGGCTCTCTGTGCCTCCCTTGGCCCCTTGAGCCTCCTCTTTGATTGTCGGCAGCATGAGAAACGCGTCAGCAGCAGCAAGCATGTCACGTCGGTCCCCCAGCGGCACTTTGCACCCCTCCGCACTTCAACGCAGCCAATGGTGCTGCGTCAGCGGCAGCAAGCCTGTCACGTACGTCCCCTAGCCGCGCTTCGCACCCCTCCTGCAGGAGGCGCACTTCAGTGCAGCCAATGTGCGGCTCCAGCATGGCGGCCTGGCAGCCCTAAGCCAGCTGCAGGTGGGCACACAGCGGGTCGTTGGTTTCTGGTTGATCACCTTTACGCGCGCATGTTTGTGATCAATAACCAAAGCGTCACAGGCCATCATGCTTGGAGGATAAAATTGGTGGTGGCGTGAAGTGGGGGTCCCAAGAGGGCCGCCTGGAGGGTGTGCCCCAGCGGAGAACCTGCTCCCCCACGGCCAGGCCAGAGGTCGTGGCTGCGGGCTGCCCCGTCTGCTGGGCTGCAAGCTCTGCTGGGAGCGTGCCTGCTGCCTGCGTCGCCAACTCAACTTGAAGCCTTCGCTGCCCCTGCCCCTGCCTTTGCCGCCCCCCACCCAGGGCCTGACTAGCCTGACGCTCGTCGACGTCTACCCCTCATGGCTCGACGGGCTGCAGCAGCTGCAGCAGCTGCGCCGCGTGTCGCTGGCAGGAGGGTGGGCGGAGGCCGCGGAGGCGGCGCTGCGCCTGCTGCCGGCGCTGCCGGTGCTGACCAGCCTGACATTGCAGCCCGAGGCGTGGGTTCCGGCACAGTCCTGGCACCACCTTGGCTCCCTGACTGCCCTGCAAGACCTCACCGTGCGGCAGCACCGCGACGGCGCAGCCCAGTATGCCGCGCTGGCAGCCCCGCTGCACGCGGTGGCGCCCCGGCTGCGCAGCCTGGCGGTGGTGGCGGGGGACGCCGCCGTGCTGCAGCAGCCGCTGGCGGCGTGCGTGCAAGTCGCGCGGCTGGACATCTGCGTCAGCTTGACCGGCAGGCGTGGCGACGATGCTGCAGCGCTGGCGGTCCTCACAGCCCTGCCCCTGCTGCAGCACTTAAGGCTTGAGACGTGGGGCCTTGGCTCGGAGGCGGTGCCTGCAGCGCTGGTGCGTGCATCCGGTGATCGTGGAAGTTGGAGTGGCGGTGGGGTCATGCCGGACTGCTGGTGCGGTCCAGCGCCGGCGGTGTGCTGGTCTACAGTTGCAGTGCTGAGGATCTACGCCCTCACTCAATGCCAGCTGCTGCCTGCCTGCCTGCCTGGCGCCCCCGTGCCATGCCTGCAGGGCCAGCTGGATGGCTTGACCCACTTGGAGGTAGCAGGGCACTTCTTCAGCGGCAGCTGGGAAGCGCTGCGGCACCTGCGGCACCTGCGGGAGCTGTCGGTGCAAGACGTGGCGTGCTGGCGGCGGCTGCGCGCCTCGCTGCCAGTCCTCGGCACCGTCACGTCGCTCACCGTCGGCGGCGGCGGCGCGAAGCTGAGCGAACGCATCTGGCAGGAGCTGTCCCGTGCCACACAGCTGCGAGCGCTGGCCCTGCACCGCTTTGCCGTGCGCCCGCTGTCGGCGGTGGCCCGCTCCTTTGAGCACCTCACACGCCTGAGCATTCGGGGGGTGGGTTACGAGTCCGAAGGCGAGTCGCCTGCCCTAACTGATGACCACCCGTCTCTTGCGGGTTTTATACAAGCGGCCACCCAGGGCAGCTACTACGCCTACAACAGACGGGTGGTTGCCAGCCTGCGGCACCTGCCCCCTCGCCTCTTAGATCTCGAGCTCAGCGCCTGCCTGCTGCACACCGTGCCCCCCAGCCTCGGCGCCCTCCCCCTCCCCCGCCTCGTCCTCTCGTGCAACACCTTCGACGGGGACCCGCTGCGAGCGCTGCGCCCGCTGCGCCCCACCCTGGCCGAGCTCAGCCTGCGCCACTGCTGGCTGTACGTCGAGCCTGCTGTGCTGCGCCACCTCACCGGGTGCTCCCACCTGGACCTCTCCGCCAACCCCATCGCCCGGGGCTTTTGGCACCGCTATAAATTAGATAGCACCGGTGATTGGGCATTTGAAGGCTGGGGGCCCCCCGAGGTCTACCGCCGCACGGCCCGTCTCTGCCTATACTTGCTGGGCATCCCGCTCTTCGCGTTGTCCATGCAGCACGGCATCCTGGTCGCGGCGCGGAACGCGCTCGCACGCTTCTGCTGCTTGTGCCTTGCATGCCGCTGGCCCCGTTCCGACATCGCATGCCTGGTGGTTGCTGCGTTTGCCGCAGCGCTGCCCTTCTGGTTCATCCTGCTCATTCCTGGCGTCGACCGCTCCTGACCTGCATCCCCACCCAGCTCTCCCGCTTCTCCTCTAGTTCCCGCCTCGGTTCCGTCGACTGCACCCATCAGCGGTCCGTCGACTGCACATATCAGCGCTGTAAGACCAAGTCCTGTCTGTCAGTGAGAGGCTGGGCGGTGGTGCACACAGCTGGTGTGCACAGTTGGTATGGCTACTACACCTGCTGTTGCCGTAATGGCAACAAAAGAATCCTACCGCAGCGCCGCGAATGCGCGCCACGTGCCAAGTCCCTCGAGCGATGCGCGCTGTCCCCGCCGCCTGCGTTCAATGCACGCTCCCGCCAGGCAGCCACCACGTGTCGTCGCTCCTCCCGATATTTTCCCAGACCAAGGCTGCACCGTTTACCCACGCAGCCAGGCCTGTTTGCAGCCCTGCCGCACGCCACATTGGCCCCCGCTGATGACGCCCGCGCCTGTGGAGCCTGCCCTCGCCCACGGCGGCCCCTCAGCGGCCTGTGCGCGCTGTGCCGACGCGCCTGCCGCGGCGCCGGCTCCAGCAGCGCCCTCCAAGGCAGAAGCCGGTCCTGCCGCCGCCGCTGCCGCTCGGGCCGCCGGCTATGACGAGTCTGCCGCGGCGCTGCAGGAACGCCTGGGCGGTATCCTTGCCGGAGCCCTGACCTCCAACCTGATCGTCCTGGGCGACAAGTGAGGCAGGGAGGGAGGGGGCTTGTGACAGCAAAGGCGTTTCTGTGGTGGGCGGCGCTGATTTGCAAACCACCCAGTGTGGGCCCACCCTGGCCCGCCACCCTCTGCCACTCTCCCTTATGCCCGTTTTTGTCCTCCTGCCGCCTGGTGCGTGCAGGCTGGGCCTGTACGGTGCCCTGAAGGACCACGGTCCCTGCACCGCCGCCGCCCTGGCCCAGGCCACCGGTTGCCACCTGGGCGAGCGTTACGTGGTGGAGTGGCTGCGCCAGCAGGTGAGGGGTGCCTGCATGGACGCGCCGGGTGCTGGGTGGGCAGTGCAGGGATGGTAAGCACAGCTGCTATTGCATGCCTGCTGTTCACTTGCAGGGAGATGAGCGGTGTCAACGCGAGCGCAGCCCAGCAGCTGCTGCCTGGGCAGCACCCCTGCCAACAAGTCGCTCAAACTCTTCTTGTGCACGTGTCCCGCTCACGCAGGCGTCCATGCACCTCATCTCGACTGACGAGGCAGCGGAGCAGGTGCGGGTGGGGCTGGGGAACGTAAAGGCCATGTGGGGGCGGCAGGTCGGCCAAGCGTGCCTGGCAACAAAGGCAGGCCGGCCATCCCCGCTCTCTGCTGGCACCCGCCGCCTGGCCTTGCCTTCTCGCTGCCACGCGCCATCCCGTCTTCCTCCCCCCCCCCCCCCCCCCCCCCCCCTCTACAGTTCTGGCTGACCCCTGCCCAGGCCGAGTGCCTGGTGAACGAGGCAGGCCCCAACGCCTCCCCCCACTACTCTGCTGGTGGGCCGTTCGTTTACAAGGGAGCATGGCTGCTGCTCGACACTCGGCGCAGCGTGCCCATGCTGCGCCCGGAACACCATACCAGCCCGTTGCGATGCCCGCGCCCTGCCCCTGCCCCACGCCTGCCCCGCATGCGCAGGCGGGTTTGAGGTTGTGCCTGGCCTGGCCGCCACCGCCGCCAACCGCCTGCCTGAGCTGTTCAAAAGTAGGTGGGCAGGGGGGGAGGGGGCAGGGGGTGCGCGTGTGCACCCTGTTGGGGCGCTCCACAGCTGCAGCCTGCTGCGTGACGCCGCCCCCGGCGCTCCTTCGTTGTGTTGTGTGTTTGCACCGCTTCAAATGTGGCGTGATTCTGACACGGGCACGTCTCGCGTACGCCTCGCACCCTGGTCGGGTGTCTCACCTGGCCTGCCTGCCTCCCCTGCAGAGGGCGGAGGCATTGGGTATGACCAAGTGGAGCGTGGCGTGACGTGCGGCACCTGCCGAGAGCTGGTGACCGGTCGCTTCGCATGCACTGCACTGCCGCGCGGTGCAGCCTGCCCCCCGTGCCTTTCCGCCGAAATGCTCTCCCTGCACGTCGTCACCCACGCGCGCGGTTCTGCCTCACCGCTGCAGACGTATGCCCCCGAACCCCGAGTTCATATGCTCCCCTCTGTCCTTCCCCCTGTTTCACCCCCCCTGTTTCCCCTCCAGGGCGTGTGGGTGCGCCACCACCTGGTGCCCCACCTGCGCTCCCTGCCCGGCCTGGCGCAGCAGCTGGAGGAGGGTTGCATGGTGGGTGGGTGGGTGGGGGCAGGCCGGGTGCACCGGGCCAGGCAAGCAAGTGTGAAGCATCCCCTGGCACGCCACTCTTGCGCGCTGTTGCATGCTCGCACACCCAGCAGTCCGTCCATCCAGCCACCCTGCCCGCTCCCTCCCTGCCCTCCAAGCAGGTGGCGGATGTGGGGTGCGGCTGCGGCGAGGCCGCCATGGCCGTGGCCGCAGCCTTCCCCGCCTGCGCCGTGCATGGATACGACATTGCCGAGCAAGCGCTCAGGCGCGCTTGTCCTGCCTAGGCTGCAAGTTAGAGCTAGGGATGCGGCTGCCATCTTTTCCGCCCTGCATTCCTTGTGGCAGTGCCCGCCCTCCCTCACCCCTCTGCGTCACGCCCTGCTTTGCACGCGCCCTACAGCATCGCGCGTGGCGAGGCCAAGCGTCGCGGCCTCACCAACTGCGAGTTTCGCAGCAGCGGCCTGGAGGAGTGCTGCAGGGAGCGAGGGCTGTACCAGGTGCGGTGCAACGGGTGGGCGGGTGGGAGGGTTCTCACTTGGCAAGTGGGTGGGAGGAGAGGTGTCTCAGCTGTTTTCGAGGCAGCGAGTGAAAGTGTGCCCCCCTCCAACAACGTTACATCGGCCGACAGAATGTCGCGGCGAGCGAAGCCCGCGTCAGGCAGGTGCTGCATTCCCTGCTTGCGCGCCCGTCCGCCCGCCCGACCGCCCATCCAGCCTTCCACGCACCCCCGTTGGCAGCTGGCTATAACTAACGACGCAATCCACGACATGGCGCACCCCACCGAGGTCATGCACAGCGTGCGCCGCGCGCTGGCGCCAGGCGGGCGCTGGGTGATCGGCGACATGTCGGCGCTGGGCAGGTGGGCAGTAGTCCCCAGAGCATCCTCCATTTGTGAACTGTGATTTGCCTGGCCTGCTGTGCAAGCCTGCTGCGCAACAACAGTGGGTGAGGAAGGGGCGCGGGGGGAGCACCGGATGGGTAGCAAGTTGGGAGGGGGGCGAGGGGGCACAAGCGGTGAGGCCAGGTCAGGCGTGTGCGTGCACACATCCTCTGCTGGCGCGTGCCCCCGGCCTGCGTCTTGTTGCAGCCGTGCCAGCGGCGAGCGCGATGCCGCTGCACAGCTGCTCAGCACTTTATTCCCCTTTCAACCCTCTTTACACGCGATGTCCTCTCCGTTCTCCCCTTCCCCCTTGGCCACTCCCTTCCCCTCCCACCGCCGCAGCCACGCCGCCAACGTGCGGCGCCACCCCGCCGCGCCGCTGCTCTACGCCTTCTCTGTGCAGCTCTGCCTGCCCTCGGGCATGAGCGCCCCTGGCGGCGAAGCGCTGGGTACCATGGGCGTGAGCGCGGTGAGCATGTGGGCGATCCAAAGGAAGGGAGGGACTCGATGGGCCGTCACTTGGGTTGATGGCCCTGCCTGCCGGCCATCCGGCAGGCGGACTGGATCGAGGTGGGCGATCGCATGCACGCAGCGCCGCGGGCAGTCCAGCTTGCTGGGGGGCCCTGCCACGCGGGGGCCTGCCCGCGCCTGGCTCGTGTGACGCACGTGCCTGCGAGGCCGGCGTGCCTGCCCATCTCCCCCCCCCGCCTCCACCCCCTGCCCGTGCTCCCCCCAGGACGACATGTGTCGCCGCCTGCGCGAGGCGGGCTTCGCTTCCGCCGAAGTCTTGGATTGGCCGTCCCCGACAAACAGGTGGGAGGTGGGAGGGGCGCAGCCACCAGCAGGGGCATGCCAGGGGCGCCTGCTGCAGCTGCTGCAGCTGCTGCATGCAAGTGCTCCACCCCTGCCGCATTTCGCGGCAACGTCGTGCACCTGTTCTGGACGCGCGCAGGTATTACTTGGGCAGCCTGGATGGATGATGGCAGCACGGGAGGCTGGCGCGGCACCGCCTGAGGTCAGCGGTCGTAAAGCTGGTGCTGCTGCCCGCACAGGGCGGCCGTGCTGACCTCGCTGCGTGGGCACCATCCCTGCCGCCGGCTGCGGCAGCGGCCGCAGCGGGCCCAAAACACGGCTCTCAAGACCCGACACATCGCAGTCCAGCCGCGTTTGTCGCAGATACAGGCGCCTGCAGCCTGCAGCCTGCTGCCTGCTGCCCTGTGCGGCCGTTGCATCCCCTCTCTGAACACCTTCTTGCTTGCTACTGTTCAGCAATTTTCTCCACCTCAGCGCCTGCCCTTCAGCGTTTTTCACCACCGCAGCGCCCATCCCTGCGCGCCCCTCGACGTGCCTGCCTGCCTGCCTGCACTGTGCCCCCTTTGTTGGCTGGCCCGAGTATGCACCTGCACGCCTGCCTGTCATTGCCGTCGCCGGCCTCCTGCAGCACCACCGTGCGAGCTGCAGCGCCCCTTGACCAGCACTTTGTCTGGCCTGGTGCTGCGACGTGGATGCATTTTCTTACAGAAGCACGTTGGCATTGTTGCCAACAGAGGCAGGACGGCGCCACGGGCGCGCAGCGCAACCGGCCAGAGTGTGTGCAGGGTGCAGCGCTGCTAGCACCGAAGCTGCCTTTTGAGGTGCTGCGAGGGGGACACGCAGGAGAAGGCGAGTTGGAAAGGCGTACAATAAGGCCTGCCGTGCGGGAGTACCGAAGGGGAGAGGCCCTGGAGAGGGCGCCAGAGGGGGAGGCAGGGACGACCCGCCTGCCCAAGGGCGCTCAGGGCTGCACTGCGGTGCGACTGCCAGCGGCCGCCGGGCTTGCTGCCTCTGCCCCTGCCTGCCAGCGCTTGCATTCGCTCACCGGAGGCTCCTGGTGGCGGCACGGTGCAGGGTAGAAGACACAGGAGGGATGGCAGGGCCCAAGGGCACGAAAGCGTCTGTGAGGCGAGCACGGCGAGCTGGGAGAGCAGGAGGCTGCCCAGAGCGGAGGCAGGTGGCCCAAGGAGGGCGGTGCAGAAGCAGCCAAGATTCGGCGCCGTGCCCCCCATGCTGCCGCTGTGCTGGCGGTCCACGACTGCCGCTCTCCCTCCCTTGTCTCTCTCTCTCTACTCAAGGGGTTCGGCTCTGAGTTATCTAGGTGCCCTTTCCACCTGAGGGGCCTGCTTCTACTGTGGGGCTTCGGGAAGCTGGCGCGGCAGGGCAGCGGCAGGTGGCGACGGGGCGAGGCGGGAGAGCGGCGAGCGGGGGCGAGGGAAATGGGGGAGAGTGCGACCCGTTTCGTGCTACCGGCAGCGTGCAGCATACAGCAAACAAGCAAGCAGCGGCTGAGCTCAGCTAGTTACCTGGGAGCGGGAAGTGGAGAGGTCGGGGGTGCGGAGGGTGTCGCAGGGTTAGCACAGGGGTTGCTCGTTTGTGGAGCTGCACGGCCGGGCACGGCGGGCGCACTGAAGGGGAGAATAAGGCTGGCAGGGGCAGTGTATGCCTGGTCAGTGCTGACGTGCATGCTGTGAGTGGGCGCCAACTGAATGTGAGCAGCTGAATGAGCAATGCAAATCAGAAACAAAGCAGCAGGTTATCAAAAAATCAAGCAAGCAAGCAACAGAAGGAACAGGTCAGCAAGGAGCTCATTTAGCAGCTCCCGAAGTGCCGCAGGAGAGAGCCGGCTGATGCGGCGGGCGAAGCCCGCCACAGCGGGCGGGGTGTGTGGTTCGACACACGCTGCAAACCTGGGATCTCGTGCACGCCTCTCTTAATGGCAGCGACGAATCAGCGGGCGGCAGACCCAACGGAACGACCTCTCCATGCTTCATGCCGCACACATAGCCGGGCACCGTTCGACGACGGGTCAACGTCAACGGATCCTTGCTGCCAACGTGGTTGGGCTGTTACGGAGATCGAGCAAGCAAGCAGGCAAGCGAGCGAGCAAGCAGGCAAGCGAGCGAGCAGGCGAGGGGCAGCGGCAGTATGTGACAGTAGAGGGCAAGTGCGGGCGACTCCCATCGACGAGAATCCAGGAAAAGGGCGCAGCAGGGGCAGTCAGGGGAGGCTTTGCAAGCATGCATGAATGGGCGGCTTCGCAAGCAGGCGGGCGGGCAGGGGTGGGGTACATTGGTGGGCGGGGAGACATCAGAAGAGCAGTGCGGCACGGGTGGGAGGCGGGGGCAGCTGCGGCGGCAGCACCGCTCGGCGCCGGCGGCGCTGAGCAGCCGGTGGCTGGCGCGGCGGGTGTGGGGGCGGGTGTGGGTGGGCGATGTTGGCGGTGGGTGTGCGTGGGGTGCGTGGGAGGGTGTGGGGTGGGCGTACTATCCAGAGAGAAGAAAGTGCTGGGAGGTGGGTAGGATTGGGCAGCGGCAGCGGCGCGCCTGCCGCTGCGGGTCGGGGGTTGCGAGGACGACACGTGCGGCGGCAGGGGGCCACACCGAACGGTAGGAGGTTCCTTTGTAGGGAGGGGGGGGAGGAGCGGGGGGGGTACGGGTCCGTGAAAGGGGGGGGGTCCGGGGAGGGGGGCGGGGGCGGCACGAGAAAATGGGGTGCGAGGCGGCACCCTCGTCACTTTGAAACGAAATGGGGGCAGGGTGGGACGGGGCAGGCAGGGAGGGGCAGGGAAGCGTGCCAGGCAGGTGTGGCAGCGGGCGGCAAAAAGGGGGGGCCGGCAGGCCGGCGGCACGGGGGGCCGGCCTGCGAGCGCCGCGACGGGAACGCGGGCACGGGGAGGGGGCACGAGCGTGTGCGGTGTGTCCATAACGCGGGGGGCGAGCAGCGGGCGGGAGGGCGCTGGGCATGCAGCGAACGTGCGTGCAGCAAAGGCGGCAGGGCTCGGGCTCAGCTGCGGCGGTCCGCCGCCGCCGCCTTCTTCCTGGCTGCCTGAGCCGCCTCCGCCTCAGCGACTAGCCGGTCCAGCTCAGGACCGGCACCCACAGCCTCCAGCTCCTGGTCACAGCAAGGGTACGAGGAGGCGCAGCAAGGGCGGTGAGACGGTGAGACGGCGGGGGTGCTGCTGCTGCCGCCGCCTCGTGCTGCTGGCTTCTGGTGCTGCTGCAACAAGCGCCGCTGACCTCACGCCCAGCGCCGGCACGCCCCGGCAGTGCTGGGTCACCTGCGGCCCCAGGAACATGCCGAAGGGCACGCCGCCGTACTTCTCGGTGTGGTGCAGCTGCACGGGGGGGGGGGGGGGGGGGGGATGCCGGTACGTGGGCGGGCGGGAGAGTACGGCGCTTGCGCAGCGTGCTCCACCGCAGGCATGCACGCGTGGACGTGCAGGCGTGGCATGCAGGCATGCAGGCGTGGCGGCGCATGGTGCGGGCAATGCCAGCTGCGAGCCCCACCTGGTGGGCCAGCACGATGCGCTTCATGGCTGGCAGCTCGGCGATGGGGCCCACGGGGAAGCGCTTGTGCACCAGGCCGTCGTGCACAAACCTGCACGAGCGGGGTTCAAGGGGCAGGCCGCGGGCACACAGGTTCAGCAAGGGGCGGAGGGACGCGTCGACGAGAGCGCCAGCACAGCGCGGGCGCCGGCAGCACGGCACCAGGGCAGGAGCGGCGGACCCTGCGCCAGCACCCCACACCCTGCCAGCCAACAAGGCACCACCTCACAGAGCAGCAGCAGCAGCAGCAGCAGCAGCAGCAGGCCCCCGGCTGGGCCTCACATGTAGGAGATGCCGAAGAGCGTGATGCCCAGGCCGGCGCCAAAGCAGAGGGCGCCCCACATGTCGGGGCGCAGGAAGCCGTAGAGGCAGAGGGCCATGGCGGGCAGGGCGTTGGCCAAGGCGTAGATGTCGTTGGCCTCAAAGGGGCCCTGACGGGGGGTGTGGGGTGGGGGGTGGGGGGGGTGGGGGGGGCACCGAGGAAGAGGGTCATGTGCAACCCTGGGCGCTAGAAGGGGCATGCGCGCGCGCGCCCCCCCCCCCCTCCCCCACCCCACCCACCCCCTGTCGGGTGTCGGCGATGCATCCCCAGCAGCGGCGGCGGGTTGGGGCTGCTGCTCACCGTGCGCGGCTCGTGGTGCGACTTGTGCAGGATATAGCCAACGGGGTTGTCGTGCCACATGTCCTTGTGCACCCAGCGTGCGTACCTGCGCGGCGTAGGGCAGCAGAGCAGCAGCAGGCAGCGGTCGGCAGCGGGGCGGCGGCACGGAGGAGTCGTGAGCAGTGCCAGCACTGCTGTGCTCCCGGCAAGCCTCTGCACGTGGCGTGTCCATGCGTTACCCCTGCCCCCGACGGCACAGCGCCAGCGTGGCCCCTCCGTTCAGGCAACGGCGCTTGCCACCCCCTTCCCTAGCCCTCCCAGCACCCCTCGTCCCCTCACATTTCCATGCCAAAGGCTGCCCCCGCGCACAGCGCCAGCGTGGCGCCCAGCTCAATGTACGGGAAGGCGTCGTTGTTTGCCATGTGCCAGACAATGCTGCAGGAAGGGAGGCAGCAGGGTTGCCGTGACGCAGGGGCGAGCAAGGAGCCACGAGATGCGGGCGTGGGCGGCGCCGTTGTATGGGGGCGGCGCCGTAAAGGAGAGGTGCTCCTACGCACGCACACACGCACGAATGCCACATGCAGGTCAGTGCCCGGCAACGACCACAAACGCCTCGCACCGGTAATACGTGGCAAAGCCCGCGGTGGCAGTCACCAGGGTGGATGCTGCTATGGCCGCAAACTGATAGGCGCTCTGCTGCCGCTTGCGCGCCGCAGCCCGCTCGCGCACCGCCTCCGACTTGGCTGCCTTGGCTTCTGCTGCTGCGTCCCTCTGCACGCGCGTCACAGGTAAAAGGCAGTCGAGTGCGATCATTGAGGGTAGAGGGAGGGCGGGGCGGTCGGGCAGTGGGCAGGTGGCGCTGTCAGCACCCATCAGGAAGCGGCGGCGGCAGGCGGCGCACCGAGCGGCGGCACCCGCTGCACCACCTCGGGCCGCTGGCGCAATGCTCTGCAACCTGCTTCAAGATCACCTGGGCCTGGGCGACTATGGGGAACTGCTGACTGCTCGCCGCGAGGCGGCTGCCTGGGAGCTGCTGCACGGCCGGCCGGGCGGCCACGACGGGGCGCCGGGGCACGCCCAGAGGCTCAGGCAGGCGCTGTACGCACGATGCCCAGCGCAGCGCCGCCATGGTTGTGGCTGGTGCAGGTGTAGAAGGGGGAGCGCCAGGTGTTTGCCTCACGCGATGTCCAAGCGCATTGAGAGTTTAAACAGGATGCAAGCAGTGGTGAGGCGAGAGAGGGGCGGTGGAGTGTGTGTAGCGGGTGGCGGGGAATATCATCTGCCATCCTCAGCAGGCGACAGCGCAACACGCCGCCCCGCGCCACGACACCAGCTTTGCTTCCTCTCAGCTGACCCGGGCGTGATGTCACACCGTGCTTTCATGCAGGCCGTACAGGTTCGAAGCAGGCTGCAGCAGGCTGCCCAGAGTAGCAGGCTGCTCACAAACGCCGGTGGTAGAGGCGGCCGCGCCCCGCGCTGCCGCTGCATGCATGCCGTGCCACACATACGTGTGCACTTCAAGCGGATCGGCGTGGCAAAGAATTAACAGGGAACAAAGGTTGAGAGGGATTCAGCAGGCTGGAATGCGATTATTGTGTTGTGTTGTGGGATTGCGGCGCCCTGCTTCGAATGCATGCGGGGAAGGGATTGGGAAGCGGGGTGGTGGTGGATCGGGGGGGGGGGGGGGCGCGTGGAGTGGAAAAGACGGCTGCAAGTGACGGACAGGTAAGGGCAGCACTGGACCGCATGCACACAAAGCGCTCTGCTCAGCAGACACCCCATTGGGTGCGGTGGCAGCGGCATGAAGGATGGGAAGCCAACAGGCTGTGGGATACGGGTACAGGGTTGGGCAGGATAGGCGGGCTGGGAGAAAAAGGGCTGGCGGCGCAAAAACAGGAGTTGGCAGGTGGAGGGTGCAGGCGTTGGAAGGCAGGTGGGGGATGCGGGCGGGTTGGGGACGAGGCGGTGGGAGAGCAGCCGATGTTCTGACGAGGGGAGCCAGGCAGGCATGCTGCAAATACCGGGGGCGGGCGAACACCAGGCCGACTTTGCACAGCCGCCCAGCATGCGTCTGCCACTGCTATCAAACTTCCCGCTTCTCTCCATTCAAAAGGTGGTCAGCAGCCACAGCATGCTCAGCAGCCAGGCCAGCAGCGCAGCGCGCTGCGGCCAGCTCAAGCCGCACCCGCAGGCCAGGTACACGCTGCGGGGCGCCGCATGCCACGCCCGCTTGGCAAGCACTAAGAGCAGGCGCGCCTGGTGCGGCGGACCCGCGTGCTGCTGCACGGCACGGAGCTCGGCAGCGGGGCGTGCCACGCCGCCGGCGCCGCCCTTGACGTGCTCCACCCAGCTCAGCAGCACCAGGGGCACCACGGCAAAGGCCACCTGGCAGAACTGCACCACATCCGTGCACGCGTACTGCGCCGACGGCCGCGCAATGGAGGTGCCCAGCGGCGTCGCAAACGTGGTGCTGACGTGCATGGCGGCGGCAACGCGCTGCATCCGCGCCTGCGTCAGCGGGTGCGCCAGCAGCTGCAGCGTGGGAGGGGTGGGAGGGGGTGCGTGAGGGCGTGTCGCATGCACGCACGCACAGCGGTACCCCAACACTTGCCCCGGTGGCTGGCTTCACATGGTGCGCCGCAAGAACTTGCCGGCGCTGCAACGCACCCCACGCAGGCGCCGCCCCTGCTGCACCCTCCCGTTGCACGCCACCCACCGGCATAGCGCAGTAAGCGTCGTTGTCGGCAGCCGTCAGGGCAATGACGGCCACGTGCACGGCGGCCGCCAGCGGCAGCGGCAGCTCGAAGACGAGGGTGATGATGGCGTTGGGGACTAGGCGCAGGCCCATCAGCGTGCGCAGCGCATCCACCGCAGCCCACAGGGCCCCCGGGCAGGGCGCCCCACTGAGCATCAGCCTGGCGACGCTGGCCTGATCGCGCGGGTGGCAGGGAGGTGAGGGTTGGGCTTGTGAGCGGGGTTGTGAGTGAGTGGGGCTGTGAGCGGCGTTTGACAGGCGGGCGGCTACTAGCTGGCCTTCATCAAATGCGGTTGTGCATGGCGCTGCACATCCCACCCCTTTTCAACTAACGAAGACATTAGCGTGCTCTGTTGCACTCACCGTGGCCAAGCGCTCGCTAGGTTGCGCGTGGTAGCCCAGACAGAGCACGGGCACCAACACCTGCCGCAGCCTCCCATAGACGCGGGCGGGCAGGCACAGCACGGCCGCCAGCACCAGCAGCGACGGCGCCACCGCCGCGGCTTGGTAGGCTGTCTCTAGGGTGCCCCCCTTGGGCGTGCGCACGAAGATGATGACGTTTGCGGCGCACACAAAGAGCACGCCTAGCAGTTCCAGCACTCTCGAGCGTGGTCGGCTTGCGGATGCTGCGGCGGCACGCTCGTCCGCGGCCGCAGTCGCCGCGGCGTTACTGCACCCAGGCTGGGCAGCGCCGCGCATCGCGGACATGACGGCCGGGAAAACGGGACCTGCGGCCGTGATGAACGCTGCCCTGAAGT
Source organism: Micractinium conductrix (assembly GCA_002245815.2). NCBI lineage: Eukaryota > Viridiplantae > Chlorophyta > Trebouxiophyceae > Chlorellales > Chlorellaceae > Micractinium > Micractinium conductrix. The sequence continues at coordinate 189,117 of LHPF02000027.1, read as the reverse complement.
GCGCCAGAACGGAAGGGCAGGGTAGGGTGGTAGCAAGCTGAGCGGCACGACGGTGCCGCTGCCGCCCAAGTGACTGCCAGTCCGCGGCCGCGGCCCCGCGTCAAGTGGCGCGGCAAGGAGCCAGGACTGGCCCACGGCGAGCGCTGCAGCTCCCAGGGCCTAGGGGGAGGGGGGGGCGGAGACAGGCCTAGGTGCGGCGGCTGCAGCCCCTGAGGGCATGGGGGCCGAGTTAAAGGGACTCAACTGCTGCCGAAAGCGGATTCAGGTTGCAGGGGATGAGGCGAGGGGAGAACGCGGCAGGAATCATCGCCCATTCATCGTGTCGCCAGACAGACGACGCTGTTGCATGTTGCCCCATCCCAGTTTCACTAGCAGGAGCACAGGGGAGCATCCAGAGCGCACGGAGTGCGCTTGGGAGGCGGGGGAGCAAGCACTCAAACGGGAGCGACAGCGCCCCCTGCGCCTGTCTGCCCCGGCACCTTGCGGGCCTGTGAGTTGGCCAATAGATTTGTTGATTGTGATGTGTGCAAGTCACGTTCAGGGCATACTTAATGCATCAGCAGTATACAGTACATCACCAACAGTAAAGATTGATGCCAACGCGCTGCAAGGAGGAACTCGCTCTTGCGGCGGCGGTCGGCAACCCGAGGAGCGGCACGGGATGGGAAGCTGCCACGGCGGAGTTATATGCAAGCTCGCAAGCTGCTTGAGGCACCACGCTCATGGCATTCGCCACGGATTTGCTGGTTTCGACAGCAATGCATGTGTTGCGTGCTGCGTCAGCCCTCTGCACCCGTGGACCCCCCGGCTTGTAGCGGCCCCTGATCACGTTTTCGCTCTTCCCACATCCTTCAAGGTCATCTCACATCCTTGTGGAACCCTCCCGCGCCCCGCTCCCGCCCCCAGTTTAAAATGGCTGCTGCAGCTGCAGTCAAGCAGCAGCTGGAAGACAACTGGAGCAACAGCCGCCAGCACAATGTGTTTCCGCTTGCTCAAATCGATTATATCATGCGCCGCAAACGGGCACAGCAGGGCCTGACGGTAACGCAGGCACCTGCCGCCAGCGGGCGGCGGCGGCGGGGCGCGGGAGGGGACCAGGAGGATGCTGAGCTGGTCCTGCCGCGTTGGGATGTGGAGGTGAGCATACTGTATCTGTAAGCAGGGCTGGAGTTGCTGGATGAAGCGGGGCAGGGTAGCACGAGGGCAGCAGGAGGGCAGCAGGCATGGCAGAACTGTTGATGCCGTGCCCATCATTAACGGACACATCCCCCGCTGTGCGCTGCCCACGATTGCAGCCCAAGGAGCTGAGCAACAGGTTGCTGCGTCAGTTCCATCTGGAAAAGACAATTGACGGCAAAGAAGTCCTGCTGCGCTCGGTGTCCCGCAACGACGAGCTGGGCATCGCAGTGTCGCGCAAGGTGTTGGTGGTGGCCGCCGAGGAGGTGCCCGCCTTCTTCGCCAAGCATCACGGCATCCAGGGCCAGGGCTGGAACTCCCCTGCCCGCCTGTTCCACCACGTGCGTGCTCAATGGTGGTGGTGCAGACTGCAGCATTGCGCCTGTGCGAGGCAGCCGCTTGTACAGCCTGTCGCCGCCGCCACCGGCTGCCTCCGCTCCCCGCACTCTACACCTCTGTGCTCCCTTTCCACCCGCTGCTGCGCAGCTGCACCACGCCGTGCCCACCCAGCTGATGCCTGCACCAGGCGGCCAGCCGCGCCTGGTCCACGGTGCTGAAGGGTTCACCGTGGAGACCGCCAAGGCGTGGTGCACCGAGTGCCCCGTGCGTGCCGACATGGCCGCCAAGAAGCCTGCTGAGAAGCGCGTCGTGCACCCCATTGTGGCCATCATGACCCTGATGCACCTGGCGGTCAGTTCAGCTGCAGGGTTGCAGCGCCTGGAAACTGCTGTGAAGCTGGTGTGAAGCTGCGATGAAGCTGCAGGGATGTGCTGCCCACCACTGTCACACCCAACCACCTCTTCTATACCTGCATGCTCCCACCCACAGGCCGATTTGATCGACCTAGGAGCAGGGCGTGACGAGCGCTACCGCTACGTGCTGGTGGTGATCGACGTCTTCAGCCGCTATTGCTGGCTTTACCCGCTGGCCTCCAAGACGACCATTGGCGTGGCACGGCATGTGAGCTGCCAACACTTGCTGCCAGCGCTTCCTCCCAGCGCTTGCTGCCAGTTTTTGCTGCAAGCACTTGCTGTCATTGATTGGTGCCAACGCTAATTGGCATCGCTACCGGCCAGCGCTGCCGACCAGCGACCAGCCGCTTCGCTTGCTTCATGCCTCGTCTTGCGCTCTCTTTCACTCTGCCCCACCCCACCCCCACCCCCACGCACCCCTGTCGTTCCCTTGCAGCTCTACTTTCAATTCATGCGAACGCAGGTGCCTGCCAAGCTACAGACCGACAACGGCCTGGAGTTCTGCGGCAAGGAGGTCAAAGAGCTGTGCGAGCTGTTCAACGTGCGGCACGCCAAGAGCATGCCCGGCCATCCTGAAACCAACGGTTGCGTGGAGCGTAAGAACCGCGAGCTCAAGAACAAGGTAGGAGCCGGGCAATGTGCGAAGAGGAATCTGGTGTGCTGCTGCTGTTGTTGTTGCTGCTGGTGGCGTTGAGGTGGTCGGAGGTGGTCGTGTGTGGCAGCGGTATGGCTGATGCAGCGGCAGTGCTGCAGGTCCAGCCCACAGCTCTCTCTCTCTGACCGCTGTGTGCACATCCCCTACCCGTCCCTCGTCAGATTCGTGCGCTGCTGATGGCTTGCCCGCTGTTCGAGTGAGTACAGAAAGCTCGTGCTGCTGCCCCTGCTGCCCCTCCTGTCCAGTGCTGCTGTGCTGTGGTTCCTGTTTCCACGCTGCAGCTTCTGCTGCTGCCCCACCTGTCCAGTGTTGTTGTGCCTGCGTGCATTGCAGCTCGTGCTGCTACCCCTCCTGTCCAGTGCTGCTTGCACGCTGCTGTCGTGTTCCTGCCGCTCCTGTCCAGTGCTGCTGTGCTGTGCTGTGGTTCAGCGCTGCCCCCCCCCCCCCCCCCCGCCCCCACGCCACCCCACCCACACCCACACCCCACCCACCCACACCCATCCCCTGCACTCTGCAGCTGGGCGTTCCACGTCCTGACAGTGATGCAGATGGTCAACAACTCGATGCCGTGCTGCTGAAGCCTGCCAGCATGGGCAAGGTCGGCACCAGCACCATTCAGCGCAAGCGGCTGACGTGCCGCGTGGTGGGTGTGGCAGAGCAGACCGGCAAGTACCACCTGCGGTGCAACACCGGCCTCCTCAAGGGCACCTACGGCGGCGGCGAGGTGCTGCGCCCGGCCCCCGCCGAGTCTGCAGCCGAGCTCAACTTTGCTGCTGACGCGGATTCCTCTGAGGCGCCGCTGGTCACGCTCACTGCGGCGGTGAATGCAGAGCTGCTGGTGACGGCAGGCGGCAAACGCCGCCGCACGTGAAGCACCGGCGGCGCTGCCCGTGGGCTGCAGTCCACCTGTCTCCAGCCAACCCAGCTTCGCCCTGCAACAGCCTGGACCCCTCCTGTCAGCTCTGGTGCAGCAGGCAGCCATTTAACGCAGGTAAGTTGGGCAGCAGCTGCGCTGTGATGCGCGCTGCTCCTGCCGCCGCTCACGCTTTCCTTGCCCGACAGCCTGCCCTCTGTCCCACATTCTCGCTTTGCTTTGCACATTTCTCCGGCCTGCCTTGCGTTTCAATTGCGGTGTAACAACGCTCTACTGCAGCGGGCGAGACCAGGGGGCTTGGCTTGCGCGGACCCGACCATCCCCTCGCTCTCAGCAGCTTTTCCGGCGCGGCCTCGCGTCTCTAGAGACACTCTGTGGACCAGGTAACAAGTTCAAAGTGGCGCCGCTGCGCCTCCTGCAGCAGGCAGGCCAGGGGGTCGACCGGTGCAGGGGTCGACCCAGCACGCAACACATGGCGCACCTCGTGTGCCCTGGAGGCCTCGACAAGCACGTCGCCGCCTTGCCGCCACTGCTGCCCACATGCGCTGATTGCGCCCTCAGCGCACGGCTTGTCGTTGCAATGCCCGGGACATCCTCGCCGGCCTTTTCAGGCGAGCGGCGGCTGTGGGCTGCGCTCATCGCGGGAGGGCTCTTGTCGGCTCTCTTGCACGCTCTCAGCCTGGCGCTGCTACTTTCCTCTCGGTCATCGGCAATCTCCGAAACAGTCGACGGCAGCTGCGCTGCTGTTGACAGCCTGGTGCGCGGCTTCCGCCGCCGGCGGCGGCGCCGCCGCTACCGCTCGCTGCCCGTGCGCTGTCGTCATGCAATGCTTGCATGGTCGGGCCCGCCTGACTGGCGCGCCCCGTTTTTTCGGCTGGGACTGCAGGGCCTGTCTGACGTGCTGCAGCTGTCCGGCAGTGTGTTGACGATCAGCGGGGACGTGCGGGTGCGCGGCAGCTTGGTCGTCGAGGGGGCCGCCTCACTGCAGGTGAGGGAGGGACGTCCAAGAGGGCAGGGCCTGGGGGCTTGAACCAGGGAGCTGCCCAACAAAAAGCTGCAAGCACGCCGCGAGGTGGCATCCACAAGCGACTGGTCGTCGGTGCTCGATGACAACGTCTGGTGCAAATCTGGGCGTCCCAAACCAACTAACGAGCAAACAACCCGGCGCAGGGCGACGCGCTGCTGCAGGGGCACAGCCTGGGCGCAGCCGTGGCAGCCGCGGCGGACGCAGCAGACGCAAGGAATGCAGCGGCAGCTGCGGCGGGCGCTGCAGCAGGCGCGGAGGCGCCGCCTGCGCCGCCGCCAGCGGACCGCAAGTTCAAAAAGGCAAGGAGGGTGAACGCCACAGAGTTCCTGAGCACGGCACGTGTGTACACAGGTGGGATGCAGGGCTGGGTGGTGAGGTGCTGTGCGGGCTGCGATTGCGGGGGGTGTAGGCAAGGTGCTTCCTGAGGCGGCACATCGTGCCGCAGGGCCTCGGCGAGGGCATGCAGAATGATGGCTTGCACTGGGCGCCCAAGGGCAGCAGCCCCGCCGCGTTGCGTGTGGCGTGTGCTGGCCCGCCGCCGGCGCCGCCTCTGATGCACCGCCCCCGCCGTGCTTCGAGGCGCCCCCTGGTGCCCTGTGCGCCCCCCCTGGCTCGCCGCAGACGTCAACGCCCAGCTGCCACGGGAGCACTGGGACTACAACGCCATGGATTTGGAGGCGCTGAGCTGGGGGTGAGGAGGGGGCCGTGGTGGGGCCGGGGGCGGCCGGGGTGGGGCGGATGGGCAGGTAGGGCCCGGGGGTGGGGGAGGGGGGGGCAGCGCCGCCGGCCGCCCATCCCGACCCTCCTGTCTGTGGCCCTGCCTAACTTACGTGAATGCCCGCCTCCGCCACATGCCTCCCTCTCCCACCATCCACCCCCAACCCACCCCCCCTTCCCGCCCGCCCACCCGCCCACCCACCCACCCAGCAACCTGTCTGACTACAAGCGCGGCAGGAGGCTGGGCGCCGGGCGGTACTGCACCGTGTTTGAGGCGCGCGCGCTGGCCGACGGCTCGGTGTGCGTGGTCAAGCTGCTCAAGGCCATCGAAGAACGCAAGGTGTGGGTGGGTGGGTGGGTGGGTGGGTGGGTGGGTGTGGGTGGGTGGGTGGGTGGGTGGGTGGGGGGGGGCAGGGGGGCAGGGGCGTCAGGGTGTGTGCTCAGTGGTGTGTACCACTACGTGGTGCTTGCGCCCATGGTAGGCGGTGCCTGCCATGCAGGCACTCTTGGTGGTGCGCTCGCGCCCACGCACGCCCCACCCTGCCCTCTCCCCACCCTGATTGATGGCTCCCACTGCCCCCCCCCCCAGTTCTCAGGCTGGTCGTGTATCGCACGCCGCAGGCGGAGTCGGTGTGTGTGTGTGTCAATTACATGTTGGCGAGTACTACAGTTGTAGTTGGCAATGCCCTGCCCGCCGGCGCTGCCCCCCACTCCACCCCCTGCAGGTCAAGCGGGAGATCCGGGCGCTGCAGGCGCTCCAGGGCGGCCCCAACATAGTGGGCCTGCTGGGGGTGGTCAGGGACGACGAGGGCGCCATGGGCATCGTGCAGGAGCGCGTGCGCAACGTGGAGTACTCGGTGGGCGGGCGGATGCCTGGTGGGCGGCGCGGCGCCTCGGCCGCGTCAGCCAGGGAAGCTGGCTGCTGCCGCCGTCGCCGCCGCCGCCGCTTCCTCCGCTTCCTCCGCTGATTCCAGCGCGCAGCATGGGGCCCCCACGCACAGTGTGGGGTCACGTTGTTCCTGCTGCCGACCACAGCGCCTGCTGCCCACCCAACTCCTCTGCAGCGCCTCTACCCACAGCTGGACGATGCAGACCTTCGGTTCTACTTTTACCAACTGCTCAAGGTGGGGTGCCATCAGGCAGAGGGGCCCAGCGTGCAGGCGGTACCACGCCCACGCACGCAGCCACCGCGTCCACAGTTATGCATGTGGGCTCAAACCCCTTGTCCCTCCCTGCCGCTGCGGCCGCTTGTGATCGCATGTTAAGTCACATGTCCGCCTCTGCCGCCCCCAGGCCCTCAACTTCACCCACTCCCGCGGCATCATGCACCGCGACATCAAGCCCACCAACATCATGATCGACCCCCGCACCCACACCCTGCGCCTCATCGACTTTGGCATTGCAGAGGTGGGCGCTGGCGGGGGCTGGCGGGCGCTGATAAGGGGGAGACATGCGCAGAAAGCGGGGCCGGCGCCGGGCGGGCGGCCGGGCGGCGGACAGGGGGAGGGCGCCGTGCTGCCTGCGGCCGCCTGCCTCTGCACGCGCGTCGACGAGGCCCCGCCATCGCTGCCCTGCCCTGCCCGCAGTTTTACCACGTCGGCCAGGCGTTGAACGTGCGCGTGGCCTCCCGCAATTACAAGCCGCCCGAGCTGCTGGTGGACTTGAGGGTGAGGCCAGCGGGCCTGTGAGGGGGGTCGTTGCCGCCGCCGCCGCCGCCGCCGCTTACCAGTCGACCATCATCACTCCTCCCTCTGTTTACTTGGAGGATGCAGAAAATGGTTGCTCCTCCCTTTGTTGTTTGTTTGTTCGTTCTTGATTGAGCGGCGCAGGATTACGACTATGCCCTGGACATGTGGGGCGTGGGAGCGGTGCTGGCGGAGGCGGCGTTCCGCTTGGAGGCCCCCCTCTTTGCAGGGATGGACACCTACGCTGTGCTGGCAAAGCAGGCAGAGGTAGGGGGGGCGCCAGTGCGGCAGAGCAGGCAGAGGCAGAGGGCGCCTGCCGGGGCGGGGCAGTGCTCCCCACCACCCAGGGGCTGTCCCTTGTGGCGCGGCAGGCCGGCCGCCAGCCTGGCGTGTGTTTGACGCTGTGGGCTCCCTCCCCTGCCTTGCTGGCTACTGCCCCTTCTGCTCACTCTGTGCCGCTGCTGCTCCCTCCCCCCTCGATCCCCACCCCACCCCACCCCACCCCACCCCACCCCACCCCACCCCACCCACCCACACCTCCCCCTGTGCAGGTCCTGGGCACAGACGGGCTGTGGGCTTACCTGAAACGATACGGCCTCACGCTCGACCCCCACCTGCAAGCGCTGCTGGGCAGGTGAGCGACATGTGTGCCCCCAGCTACAGCGACGGGCCGGCAGTGCATGTGTGCGTGTGCATGTGTGGCTTGGGAGAGGGTCAGGGGCGCTGCGTGGGTGCCTGCACCACCGTGGAATGTCCCCCACGCTGCTGCCCCGCCTGCAGCGACCGCCGCTGCGCTCCCCACTTTGATTGCGCCGCCGGCCCCCTCCCCATCCTCCGCCCCCCCCCTGTGCCCCCCCCCCCGCCCCCCCCGCCCCCCGTCTGCAGCCACCCGCCCAAGCCCTGGACCGAGTGGGTGACCCCAGACAATGCGGAGACAGCGGTGGCAGAGGTCCTGGACCTCCTCAGCTGGCTGCTGCGGTGGGAGCACTCGGAGCGGCTGAGCGCAGCCGAGGCGATGGCCCACCCTTACTTTGAGCCGGTGCGCCAGGCAGAGGCAGCACAGGAGGCGGCGGCGGCGGCGGCAGAAGGCCAGGCAGCAGCAGAAGGCCAGGCAGCAGCAGAAGGCCAGGCAGCAGCAGCAGCAGCAGCAGCAGCAGCAGCAGGAGCAGCAGCGGGAGAGGGAGAGGCTGGCCACGCTGGAAGAGCGAGTGGGCATGCCGCGGAGGCAGCAGACGCTGCAGGGGCTGGGCGGGCGGCAGCGGCAGGTAGCCGGGCAGATGAGCTCTGAGGCCGGCGGGTGGGCAGGGCTGCATTTGCACGCCGTAGCCCCTCTCTCTCGACCTGCCCTGGCGCTCCTCTGCCCCTCCCCTCCGCTCTTCCGTGTGTTTCTGTCGCATGCATACAAGCGCTGCGTGTCGTTACGGAAAAAAAATTGGATTGGTGTGCTCGTCGGGGGTGGTGTCTTCATTTGAGGATGGTACAGACGGGTACGGTCAGGGCACAGTCAGGGCGAGGTGGGGCGGCGGCGTGTGCGTGTGCGCGGCTGGAGCAGGCAGCAGGCAGACGGAGCGTCAGTTGGAGGGGGGGGGGGGGGCGTACGAGGAGTTGAGGAGCGTACGCGTGTCGTTGCCACGTGGGGGCGGGGGGGGGCACAAGGGTGCGTGAAGGGATGAGGAGTGGAAGGCAACAGGGCGTGCATACTTAGATGCAGCAGCAAGTGAGAGGTGCAGCGAAATATAGGGAGAGAGCACGCGAATCTGGGGGGTGGGTGAGGGGGCAGCAGGTCAACTGGGTGACGAGCACGGGAGGGGCGGCACCAGCGTGCAGCACGCTGCCAGAAAGACTGCCACGCGCAGCGGCAGCAGGGCAGCTGCGGGCAGCAGCAGCAGGCTCACGGCGCTGCTGAGCAGCCAAAAGCGGCTCAGGCGGTGCGCTGCAGGTCCGACTTGCTGGGCAGGGCTGCCTCAATGGTCTGCATGTCCTCCAGACCTCCAGACATGTCCACGTCAAACGCGCCTCCGCCGCCGCCGCCCGAAGCGCCGCCCGCTGCGCCACCGGCGGCACTGCCCGCGGCGGCGCCCATTGCCATGGCCATGCCCGCCATCGCGGCGCTGGCGCCGGCGCCGCCCGACGGCAGCAGGTTGTACTGCTTCAGGAACTGTTCCAGCTCAGCAAAGGTGATCTCCTGGCGCATGGCCCGCGCAAACTGTGCCTGCAGGCGGGGTGCAGCAATGGCGCGACAGCAGGTTGTGAGCCAGAGCGGCTGGCGCCGGCGCTGCCGCTGCATGCAGTGCAGGTGGCCACACGTGGGCGATCCCAGAGCAAGCCTCTTTGCGCCATGCCACGCACCTGCATCTGCTCCAGCGTTATGCTGGTGACGAGCGGCGCCGGCGCCGGCGCGGGCGCGGGCGCCGGCGCGGGCGCCGCGCGGGCAGCTGCTGCAGGGGCGGCGCTGCTGGGGGCGTCGGCCTGCATCGGCGCAGCGCCGCTCGACTGCTGCTGCGCCTGCTGCTGCACCTGCTGCTGCTGCGCCTGCTGCTGCTGGGTAGCAGCGCTGCGGGTGGGCGCCGACGAGGCCGACGGCTGCTGCACATCAATGGGCTGGAAGCCTCCTGAAGACCCCTGCGGCTCGGTTTCCGTGCTCTGCTGCTGCTGCTGCTGCTGCTGCTGCTGCTGCTGCACGGCCTTAGCGGCGGCGGCGCCACCTGCCGTCGCCCCCGTCGCTTTGCTGCGAGGCGACTTGGGAGGTGGGGCTGCCGCCGCCGCCGCCGCCTCTGGCTCCCCCCTGGAGGGCATGGCAGGGAAGAACCCCACCGGGGGCGGCGGCGGCCCCGCGTCGTGCCCGCTGCCGCCCTCGCCGCCGCCGGGCAGCATGGAGGTGAAGAGGGACTCCAGGGGTGCCACGCTGGACATGTTGCCCACGGGCAGGGAAACGTCCAGGTCAAGCCCCTTGTTTATGTCCATCCACGTCTCCAGGGAGGTGTCTGCGGGGGGGAGCGACGGGCAGGGGCAGGGCCGATGTGTGAGGAGGTTGGAGGGGCGCTGCCTGCGCAGGACGCATGCAGGCGGAGCCCCTAGGACTTGACTCCCCATCTAACTTCCACCAACAGAGAGCACCACCGCGCCGGCGGCCAGCATGCCAGCCCTGCAGCACCCCGCCGGGCCCCCAGCCACGCCCCCAGCCCGCCGCCGCGCCCCTCCGCACCCGCTTTGCGCTTGGCGGCCTTCTCGCGCGCGGTGCGGCCGCCCGACAGCGGCGAAGGCCCACGGCCAGACCCCGGCGCGCTGCCGCGCGCCGTCGCGCCGCCGCCGCTGCCGCCCGGCGCCGTGCTGCCCGGCGCGTTGGCTGCCACCATTGACATGAGTTGCTGGAAGTTGGGGTCCTCAAAGGGAGACATGCTGCACCGGGCGGAACAAAACCCGGACATGGGGGGGAGAAAACGTGAGCGTGGTGGGCACCCGGGGGGGGTGACGACCGCCAGCGACGGCAGCTGCACCAAGCCAACAGAGAGCGCAGCGATTAGGCACAGCAGCCGTGGCGCAGAACAGCATGGCCGCTGGACAAGGGCCTGGCAAGCAAGCACAAGCCCCACCTGTCCTCCTTGAGAAGGTTGGCCAGCTCTGGCGGCAGCGCGCCGCCCAGCCCGCCTGGCCGCGCGCCGCTGCCGTTGGCAGCGCCTGGCGCGCCGCCGCTGCTGCTGTTAAACATGTCCAGGGTGGGCATCTGCATCAGGCCCTGCAGCATGCTGGCGTCCAAGCCTGCCAGCGCGGGCGGCAGGTCTTGCAAGCCCGCCAGCCCTGCAAACTGCTGCTGCTGCGCCTGCTGCTGCTGCTGCGGCGCCTGCTGCTGCATCGCCGCGGCTGCCGCAACGGCTGCCTGCTGCGCCGCCGCTTGGTGCGCCGCCGCCTGCTGCGCCTGCTGCTGCGCCTGCTGCTGCGCCTGCTGCTGCCCGCCAAAGAGCATGCCGCCGCCAATGCCCTGCTGCCCCAGCATGCCCTGCTGCTGCATACCCTGCTGCTGCATGCGCAGCGTGTCCAGCGGGGTGGGGCCACCGATGAAGCTGGGCGGCAGCTGCGCCCCGCCCATCTGAGGCGCCATGCCCAGCCCACCCAGGCCGGGTGGCAGGTTGATGCCCATGGGCAGCCCGCCGGTGGGCCCCCCGGGCGGCAGCCCAAAGCCGTTTGGGCCCCCCATGCCGCCTCCCACCATGCCCGCCAGGCCTGGCTGCTGCTGCGGCGGCGGCTGCGGCGCGCCGGGGGCTGCGCCGGCGGGCGCGGAACGGATGGTGAAGGTGAAGGAGGAGGTCTGCGAGCTGGGCTTGCCGCCCTCGCTGTACGGCGGCATGTGGCTGGTGGTCAGCGGCAGCAGCGCCCACCCCATGTGGCTGTCCTTGCGCCTGCAGCAGGGGATCAAAGTGGGGACACGCCAGCGGGTTTGGTGAGATGGCTCGTGCTGCTGTGCAGCGAGCGGGCATGCAGCACGCCGGCAGGCCAGCAGGGCTGGCGCACCCCTGCCCACTCCCGCCCTCCTGCACCGCCGCCCACCAGTCTGTGGACGCCTGCGGCAGCATGCGCTTCACGGCGTCGGGGAAGGAGGCGGTGTCCAGCGGCAGCCAGATGACGTCCACCAACTCTTGGTTGGCCTGGTGCGGGTTCTGCTTGCGCCGCATGAGGCCTGCGGGCGCGGAAGGGGCAAGGAAGGTGGGGAGGGTGAGGCGTGGGCGGTGGCGGCGAGGCACGGCAGCAACGGCGACCAAACGCAGGTGCAGCAGCCGGGCAGGTGGCCACCGGAGAGCGCCAGGCCCTGCAGGCCCGCCCGCCCGCCCCGCCTCCCCTCCCGCTGCACCCTCTTACCGATGGGCCGATTGATGTCGATCACATTGAAGGAGCCGCACTTGAACACCAGCCCAACTTCGGTGCGACCGTCTGCGGCACACAGGCGGCGGCAAGACAAGAGGCGTTCAGGTCGTGATTGGCAAGCGTGGTTGGCAAGCGTGGTTGGCAAGCGTCGTCGCCCCAGCAAGCGGCTTGCAGGGCTACACTGGTGCGCGTTTCACGGATGCTGCGGCCCACCCGGCTGCCCGACCACCCGCCCGCCCACCTGGGTGGTACACGCGCAGCTGCACGTCGGTTTCCACTGCCTTGCGCACATGGTCCCGCGCCACGTCCCAGCCTTTGGTGAGGCGCAGCACCTGGGCACCCGGGGCGAGGGCAGGCAGCGCAACGGTCGGGCGAGCGCGCAGCAGGGCAGGCAGCGCAGGCGCGCGGCGGAGCAGCAGGCTGCAGGCCCGCAGAAGGCAACGCAGGCCCGCAGCTGGGCGGGCGCACGCCGCCCCGGTACCCAGCGCGGCTTCCACCCCGCCGCAGGCGCCCACCTGCTTCAGCGTCTCGCGCAGCGCCTTGTTGCGCTCCGCCGCCTCCACCAGGTCCCTGAACTGACCCACTGCAGGGAGAAGGCAGGGGAGGGGGGGGGGGGGGGGGGGGGGGAGGGGGGGCTGTTTTGTGAGAGCAGGGAGGGCGCAGGCAGGCGCAAGGCAGTGCTGGTGAGCAGGGCCGAAAGTCGCGGGGTGGGCACGCGCCGGGGGGGGGGGAGCACGGGCGTGGCCGAGGGGCGAGAGCAGCCGTTGCACGCTGCTCCCCGCCACAACCCGAACCTCCCTGCAGCCCACACGCCCACACACCTGTTGAAGCTGCAGCCACCCAGCCACCTGTCTACCCCACCCACCCACCCACCCGCCAGCCCCACCCACCCTTGATAACCGAGTTGATGGAGAGGTTGAGGTCGGGGACGCCCGCCGCCACCGCCGCCGCCTTGATGTCCTCAAGCTTCTTCTGGGTCTGAAGCACAGCAGGCGCAGCAGGCGCAGCAGGAGCGGCGGGAGGGACGCGGAGCTCAGCAGGCAGCACGGCAGCATGCTGTCCACGACCAGGCGGGTGGGTGCGCCTGATGGCAAAACGCCGCACGCGGCGGCGCGGCGCGCACCCCTCGCAGGCCGGGCCCCTGCCTGCCGCCCCCGCGTCCTGCGTCCCGCCGTGTGAGCTGCGCATCCCTCTGCACCCCGACCCCGACGCGCACCTGCAGGCCCACACAGTCAATCTTGGAGACGTGGTCTTCCACATGGGGGATCTCCACCTTGGCGGCGCCCTTGACGCGGGCGGTCGCCACCTGGGTGGGAGCGGTGCGGTGGCCAGGAAACACGAGCCTGAAGAACAGCCGGGGGGCCGGCGGACCGGCGGGGCGCACGCACCGAGCAGCCGCGCCGCTGCTGCCCGGCGGGCGCACCGCAGCTGCCTGCAAGTGGCCACCCGCTGGCGCCGCAATCCGCCGCCCTGCTGGTACGCCGCCATGCTCTGCCTGCCCCCAAGCATGCTGCCTGCTTCCGAGCATGCGCACTTACGCACGCTACACCTTCCCCCCCCCCCCCCCCCCCCCGCCGCCCCGCCAGCCACACGCACCACGAAGGGGTCTGACAGCGCAAAGGCCACCCCCTCAAAGTGCTCGCCGCTGCGGTGCACCGCACGCACCGCCAGCCGGAAGGGCGGCGCGCGGCCCTGCAGCAGCGCCTCGCTAGAGTCTGTGATCTTGACGTCTGGCAGCAGCGCCTGCCCGTGAATCATGGGCACCAGCACCTGCAGGCGCAGGCGCGGCGTGCGCGTTGAACAACAGGCAAACGTAAATACAGCGCCTCTGCGACAGCCGACACAAGCCTACACTCGAACAGGCTGCACACAAGGTGAATGCTGCACCAAGGTGAATGCTGCACACAAGGTGAATGCTGCACACAAGGTGAAGGAAAGGGAAGCTGCAGAGGCGGGCCGCGGCCCTCCAGGCGTCGCCCGAGGCGCAGCTGCGCCACGGCCGGGTGCACGGCACCCGTCGCGCCCAGGAGGGCTGCAACGGCAGCACCCCAAACAGCACGGGCCCCCCCTAACCCACCCGCTTGGAGTCGGTGTAAGACCCTGAGCGGCCGTGGGCCAGCAGCGGGTGCCCCTGCTTGTTCTCAAGCAGCTCGCAGTGGTCCAGCACCTGGGGCATGAGGGACGAACGATCACATCATGAGTGACACGCACAAAGCAAAAGACAGCAGCAGCTGTTTCAACCCCTGCGTGCGGCGGTGCGGGTGAGGGGCCGCACGACACCCTCTGCCTCGGATGTGCGCCAATGCGGGGCCGGCACCTCCTTTTGCGTGCCCAGCGCGGGCCAGAGCAGCACCCAGCGGCACCCAGCCATCCAAATTGACGGCTCCAAGCCGCCAGATGGCGGCAGGTCACGGCAAGCATCCCCATGCCGCACGATCACTACCAGGGAGGCGCACCGCCGGGCACGGCTGCGGCGCGCACGCACGCGAGCGAGCTTTTTTTTCACACCCGCGGCACGCACCTCGTCGCGGGTGTGGCCGCCCTCTGCTACTTCCGTCTCAAACTTGCGAGCGTCGATGATGGAGATCTACGCGGTACAGCAGGCGGAGGAGCCCTCAGGTGGGCACGGGGCAGGCGCGCAGGCAACGCCGGAACACGCAGAGGCAGCGCTGCAGGGACGACAGGCGCGCTGACACCTCCGACACAGCGGCCGCCACGTTGGACCGCCTGGCTGCGCTCACGGGCGCCGCATGCTGCACTGCAGGCAGGCTGCCAGCGAGGGTGCGCGCCGCAGCCTCCGCCGCCACGCTGCCGCCCGGCTCCCCTCCCCTCACCAGTATGGCCAGCTCCTCCAGGCCCTGCTGCACCAGCTGCCCCGTCTTCTCGTCGACCACCACCACGTAGATCTGCGCGCCGCATTTTGCTTCGACGACGTCGCAGGGCGCCAGGTACTTGGCGGCAAAGTTGGTCGGGCAGCGCCGCCGCTGGCTGAGCTTGCACAGGTTGCAGGCCGTGTTGGCGCAGCCCAGGTTCCTGCATGGTGGGCCCAGGAGGATGGGGAGGGCGTTGAGAGCGCGAGGGAGGGCGGTCGACAGTCTGCCGGCAAGCGCCGGCAAGGCCCGGCCCGCTTGCCAAAGACACCTGCAGAGCGCTAGGAAACGACGCAACTGGCAGTCGTGGCGGAACTCCAGCTTGAGAGCCATGGTGCGCCCAGCACCGATCACAGTAGGCGCAGCGGCCTACCCCGCGCGCTACCGGGCCTGTGCACGCTCCCAAGCGGATGGCTCAGCGGCGCCGGGGGCTGAGCGACACGCCGCCGGGAAGGGCGACAGAAGGGGGACACAGGAGCGCCTGGGCAGGGCTGTGGACGACAGGGAAGGGTGGGCGGTTGCTCGGGACGTGTGTTTAGCCGCAGGGCCGCGTACTCTACTAACGAATTGCAGCTCCTTACTCGCTCGAGACATGCTCGGCTCGGCTCTTACGCTGCGCTGCGTGCTTTCCGCACCGCTGCTACGCGTTGTACGAGGGCTGTCGAGGCCATGAGCAGCGGCAGCAGCGCTCTAGACGCCCACCCAAATTTTCACGGGCCGCCGACCGACGGTGCGGCCACCGTCGCGCGCAGCTTTGAAGCGATCGTGGCACACGGCCCACGCCCCTCACGCACCGCTTGGCCCACCTGGGCTGTCCCCAGGTTCCCCAGGGTCTCCGCTGGGCTGCTGCGGCCACCCTACCGAGCTGTTGCGCCGGTAGGCGAGCCCTGTGAGCGTGGCTGCGAGCGGCGGCGCTCGCTCGTGGCGTGCTGTCGCTGCTGGTGTACCGCACGTTCCACACCGGCAGAGACGATGAAAGGCTCGGCAGGGGGGGGCAGGGCCACACCTTGCCGTAGGGGCCGTCGGCGAGGCTGTGGTGCAAAATGCCACAGCACGCATCTTCTGGGGGCAGCTGCTGTGGCAGCTGCCGGGGGCAGGGCAAAACCAGATTTTGTGGGAAGAGGCGGTGTGGGGGCGGTGCACCTGCGCCATGGTGTGGAAACCCTCCCAGAAGTGTTCGAATATCCTGATCTTGCCAGCAGGAATGTAAGCAGAGCGAGAAGTGTCCCCCTCGCGCGCTGCAGCCTACGTGGGCGCTGTGTGCTGCGCCACCTCAGCCCCCCCCTGTGAAGGCCTTGAACGCCGCTCGGCCCTGCGGCGCAACATTCTGCGCTCGCCGCCACAACGCTTGCACTATATCGCTGTGCCGTTCTGCAATCAAGCAGTGGAGCGCCTGCGAGTGCATCTCTTGTTGCCATCTCCGCCTGCCGCGTCTCACCTCCCGCGGGCGGCCGCTTGAGGCTGGCATTCAAACGTGAGCCCGAGGCGAGCAACGCTGACAGTCGCGGAGTACACAATTTTCACGAATCTGCCAAATCCACCCCTCGCCCTCCCTCTGTCTTTGCCGCCGCTCGACCTCGACCCGCTCTTGCCGCTCATCGTCACTGCAGGTAGTACGGCAGCGCAGCCGTTGCAAACAGCCATGGCCCTCCGTCGTTCGCTGGCGCCGCTGCTCGCCGTGTTGCTGCTGGCTGCCGCCGCCGACGCGCAGCCCGGCGCCTTGCCCGGCGCTGCACCCTCTCCCGACATGACTCAAGACGGATTGGGCGAGTCTCCCGCCAGCGCCAGCCCCGACCCCGCCGCTTCGCCCGACCCCACCGCCTCCCCTGCTGCTTCGCCCGACCCCACCGCCGCTTCGCCCGACACCTGGCAGGCCAGCCCCCAGCCCGAGGCCTCCCCCTCCCCCTCCTCCCCCGACCCCTGGGTCGACGCCGGCGTCGGTGCATCCCCCACGCCCTCGCCCACTCCCACGCTCTCCCCCTCCTCCCCCGACCCCTGGGCGACGCCCTCCTCTCCCTTGGCGGTGGGAGTCGCGCCCACGCCCTCCTCCCCCATCCCCGTGCCCGTGGCCGTGCCCTCCCCATCTCCCTCGCCGCCCCCGCCGCCCCCGCCCCCGCCCCCGGTGAGCAGCGGCATTGCGTGACGGGCCGCCACTGCAGCGTTGTCGTGGCAGCGCGCCTATGCCTGCTGCAGCCTGCACCCTCCGCCTCCTCGCTCACGCTCACACATGCTCCCCCCGCCCACCCCTCACCTCCATGCAGCCCGCCGGCACCCTGGTCAACCTGGCCCTCCTGATCGACGGCGCCGCCTCTCCTCTGCCCGCCGACGTCGCCGCCACCATTGCCCAGGCCCTGTCGGACCTCACCCCCCGCTTTGTTTGGACCTTCACCGCCCAGCAGCCAGCGCTGCCAGAGGTCCCTCCCAAGGCGCCCGCTGAGGCGCTGCCTGCCCCCACAGCCGCGCCCGCCGCAGCGCCCACCGCCGCAGCGCCGGGTGCCGTCAGCATCAACGCCACCGCCGCCCCTGCAACCGCCCCTCTGGAGCAGCCGAGGGTGACCGTCGACCCCCTGCCGCTCAACCAGGGGGTGCTGGGCGGCCGCCGTCGGCTGCGCGAGACCAACCTGCTCGACCTGCCTCGAACTGAAAAGGTGGGTGGGTTGGGTGGGTGGGTGGGTGGGGTTGGGCGGGTGGCTGAACAGGGGGAACTGAGTGAGTGCCACGGCAGGGATGTAAAAAGGGGGCCCCAGGGGGACATTTAGCACGCATGCACATGGCGAGGCTTGCACGGCGCCGCTGGATGGCTGCAGGCATTTGAACCGTCCCCTGTGCTTCGCCCTGCCCCCCTTGACTGCCGCAGGGCCAGTGCTGGAGCACCAAGCACCCGCTGGTCCCTGACGAACCCACCTGCTTGGCCTACTGCGACGCACTGCTGGCAGCCGGGGAGGTGACCGCTGACGAGATGGCGCCCAAGTTTTACGACAACGACGGTGAGAGGCAAAACAAGCAGCTGCCCCTCTTGCATTCCTGCTTTGCTGTGTGGTGCTGGAAGAGTGGAGGGAAGGAGTTTGGGAGGGGGTAAGGAAAGATTATCGGGGGTGGGGAGACGTGCCTGCGACAAAGTTTGCACCTCCGCTGACATCCATACATGCCCGCCCCCTGGCCCCCGCCCCCGCGCAGGCAACCTGTGCTGCCGCTGCGGGAAGAAGAAGGAAGGCGCTGCCGGCGCTCCCACGGCGGCCCCTGGCGCTGCCACCTCTGACGATGCCACGCCTTCGACGCCCGTCACCGCAACCCCTGCTGCCACCACCCCCGCCGCACCGGCCACCCCCGCTGCCGACACCCCGGCCGCTCCTGCCGCCGCCAACACCTCCACCACACCGGCGCCGGCGACGCCTGTGGCGGAGGCGTCCGCTCCAGCCCCGCCTGCAGCGCCCCTCGAGCCCGCCTTCGGTGTCTACTACTTTGCTTCCACGAGGGGTGAGCGCTGGCGGCTGCTGGGCGCCGGGCGCCGCGTGCGTGGCATCGACGGTGCAGGCAGGGCTGCGACGAGCGGCGCGCCAGGCGTCCCTGCCAGCGGACGAGCCTCCCCCCTTCACCCTTCGACCCTTGGCCAAACTCGACCCTTTGCCCCTCCTCCCCCTGCTGCTGCAGTGATGATCCGTCGCGAGGAGGTCAACGTCAACGACACCCTGCGCGCCGCCCTGGGCAACGAGGTGCTGCTGCAGAACCTGCGGCAAACCACCGGCCTCTCCGTCAAGGCGCTCTACATCATGCACCTCGGCTCGGGGCCCTGGGCCTTTGCCGCGCTGCCCCAGCGCTACGAGCGCGTCGCGGGTGCGTTGCCGCCCACCCCAAGCTGTCGCTGCTCATGTTATGTTGCGCGTGTCGCTGCTGTGGGCGGGTTGGTTGCCGCTGCCCATGGTGTTGGAGCTCACACCTTGCTTTGGCTCGCCCCAGCCCGACCCCCCGCACCCATCCTGAAACCACCTCACCCACCACCAACCCCGCCGCAGAGGACCACGGCAGCGGCGCCACTGTGGCCGCCAGCACCACCGGCCCCAACAAGGGCCTCCTGCTGGGCGTCATCCTGGGCGGCGTCTGTGCAGCCATGATTGCCCTCGCTGTAGTGGTGGTGGTGGTGTCGCGGCGCCGCCGTGCGCGCAAGTTCGACGGGCAGTCGACCGTGCAGCGCTGGGAGGCGGAGCGCCAGCAGGGTGAGTCGTGGGGAGGGCAGGAGAAGCGCGGGAGGGGGCGGGGAGGGCAGCAGGCACGGAAGGAAGGAGGGTGATGGCAGGGAGAAGGACGGGGGGACGCCAGACAGATGGACAGTTTCGTCGTTAAGCACACTCTGCTGCTGCACAGCAGCCTGCTTGCCAGCCTTCTGACGTGCACCTTCCACATCCCCCACCCTTTGTCTGCCGCAGCTGACGAGTACCGACGGCAGCAGCAGGAGCAGCGGCGGCAGGCCAGCCAGAAGGCGCTGGACAAGGTGCACAGCAAGTCGGGCCGCAGCGCCAGCAGCCTCAGCAGCAGCCGGTCGTCGGCGGCGGCGGCAGCCCCCGCGCGCTCCCCGCGCCTCGCTGGCGGCTTGGACCGGCTGCGACGCGGGCTGGGGCTGGGTCCGCGGGACCACCTGGCAGCAGCTGCCGCACGCATGGAGGCAGCCGAAGCAGCATCGGCAGCGCCTGCGGCAACCCCCGTCATCGCCATCACCGCGGTGCAGCCTGCCACGCCAGCAGAGGCGCCGGCGGCAGCAGCGCAGGTGGCTGCGGCGCCCACGCCGGTGCGCGCGCTGGCACCGGCGCCGACGCAGCTCAGCCCTGCGCCTTCTTGGGCGACGCGCGATGCGGGCGTCGCGCCCCGCACCGGAATGTTCTCTGGCTTGTTTGGGCGCAAGGCTTGACGAGGGCCCAAGCGTGGACCCAGCACCACTCCCAATCCACTTCCCTCCAGTTTTTCTCATGGCCTGCCTCCCCTGCTGCACCCCCCTCCTGCTCTCGTGTCCTTGCCGCAGCCCTGCAGGGCCCATGCCCTTGCCATGGTTTCACCCCTCGTTCCGCACCTACAGTATGTATCCAGTTTGTAGATAGGCAGCACCTGCAGCCCTCGCTGCTGCCTTGCTTTCGTAGACCAACCCGTGAAGACCCCCCTGCCCTGCCCTTCCCTTGCCTTGCGTGTGCTTGCCCCTCATCCCCCAGCACTCTGCATGCTTACTGCACCCCTGATGTTTTGCATCATGCGACCGATCACTCACCTTCGAAGAATAAGTGAGGGGATACTGTGCGAGAGGCAGCGACAGCCAGGCCGCTGGCAGGAGCTTCGCCGCAGCTGCGGGCACGGAGCACGTACCGAGGGACCCAGCGCCACCGGCGCTGCGTGCAGCACCCACGAAAGTTTTCGCGTCGAATCTGCTCGGCGGCACTGCTTGGGATGCACAGCGCGGCATCTCCTGTGCTGTGTGCTCATCCTGCGCTTGCGGCTCGGGCGGGCCACGTTCCAGGATCTGGAAGGCTTTGAGCATTACAAGGGGTACACTCACTCGCGCAGCGCTGCACTGCTGCTGGCGCGTGGTGGAGGGTGCGCCAGCGGGAAACAAGGAGGCGCCTCCTCCGCCGCCACCGCGCATCATCGTATCCCTCACCATCAGCGAGACTGAATCGGACAAGTGAGTATATTTAGGTCCATCCTGAGGCCTGGGCTGGCTAACGACGCATTGCTGCCAGCCAGAACCCCCTCCTTCTTCCCCTCCCTTCCCTGCTCCTTGCATACTCCTCCCTCTCCTTCCCCCCTCCGCCCACCCACCTTTTCATTGACAGGATGTGTCTGAAGCTCACCACCGCCAAAGGCGAGGCCTTCACCAGCGCTGGTGCCGCTGACTCTGCCATCCAGATCCGAGGCTCCGCCTCGCCTGACCCTGGGTCGCCGGGCTGCTTCCGAACGGCAGGTGGTGCTGACCTGTCTCTCTTCGGAAGGCAGATTGCAACGGCTACTGCTGGCGTGACATTGCCTCCTGGTACTGTAAGCAGCTTCTTGTTAAATGATTCGACGGATGGCACATCGTAATGGAGAAAGAAGGGTGCTTCCCAGGAGAGGGAGAGACGTGGATGGAAGGAGGCGGTCGGTGGCCCCGCGGCGGCGAGCTTAGCAGGCGCGACGGCAGTATGCAGGGCAAGGTGCGATCGCGCTCATGCCCGCGCACCATTGCACCACCCTGTCCTTGCTGCGTACTTAGAGCGAGCGGCAGGGCACGATGGCGCGGTGTCTTGCGCTTCTGCTCGCGCTGGCGGCGATCGGGTGCACTGCGGGCGCTGCTGGCGCGGCCATCAGCCTGCAGGACGTTATTGTGAGCCTGCTGGAGGCGAGCGGCGCTGTTGTGTCGCAGAAGGCGGTGGCGGGCCCCGGCGCGGGCGTGCAGGTGGCGCTGGATCACACACGGACGCTCAAGGTGCGCTCACGATCGGCGGAGATGCTTGGGTCCACGAAGCGTGCCGCAGAACTCCGCCCTTCTCGCTGCCGTCCGCCGGCGCCGCCCGTCGTCTGCCTGCTCGCTTTCCCTGTACTGTCAAGGGCACCCGTCTCTTCCTCCTTCTCCCATTCTTGAACCACGACACCTGCGGCTCACTGCAGGTGACGCTGAACGCTGAGCTGGCTGGCGAGGAGGAGTTCCGGCCGCAGCAGGTCTTCCTGCGCCTGACGCCGCCCGCTGGCGGCGCCGCCGCTTACTTTGCGGCAGTCAAGGCCAAGGATGGCAGCCTCTATGCGACCGCCAAGTCGGCGGACGTTGCCAAGCAGGTGGGAGCCCTGGCGGCGGGCTGCACAGCATTAGGAGGAGGGGACGCATGACAGCGTGCAGGCTCAGTGAGCAGCTGTCTGCCGGGCGGTGCAACGGGCAGGGTTTGCCGTCGACTGCGTGTGACTTCCGACTGGCCCGCTCACCCCAACCCCCACCGACGTGTGCCCCCCTGCCTGCGCAGGTCGGCCAGCAGAGCGGCGCGTTTGCAGCGGCGCTGCTCGTCGGCGACCTGCGCGCCAGCGAGCCTGTGCAGTGGGAGCTGGGCTCGGTGGAGGTGCTGCACGCCCCCCAGGACGACGGCTCGCAGCCGGAGGCGGGGCCCCACAGGTGGGCGCCCCTGCGGCCGAGCGGGGTGGGGTTGGTGGGCACATGGGTGAGGCCGAGGTGCGCTTGTGCAGGCCCTGGTCCGGCCCTTGCAAGTCCCACACCCATCCCTGCTTCCCTGCTTCCTGTCCTGCAGGGCCGTGGACGCCCTGTTCCAGCCGCTGCCCGAAATCCGGCACATGCACCGCGCCCCCGAGCGCCGCGCCCCCGCCGCCGTTTCCCTGCTCTTCACCGGAGTGGTGGCGGCGCCCCTGGCTGCCTTCCTGCTGCTTGCCCTGCGTGCTGGAGCAAACGTGAAGGTGCTAAAGGGGGGGGGGGGGGGTAGCGGGTGATG
Source organism: Micractinium conductrix (assembly GCA_002245815.2). NCBI lineage: Eukaryota > Viridiplantae > Chlorophyta > Trebouxiophyceae > Chlorellales > Chlorellaceae > Micractinium > Micractinium conductrix. Next base: position 167,050 of record LHPF02000027.1, on the reverse strand, counting down.
GGCTGGAGGGGGCGTGAGCGAGTGAGGTGCCGAGGCGGCGCCTGCTCCGCTCCTTGGCGCATTCTTACTTGCAGCCTGCAGATGGACGTGTCGCCTGCCCGCGTGCCTTCCATGCCTGGCCCCTCCCTGCCCGCCTCGCGTCGCCGCTGCCCACGCATTCTCCCCCCACACTCCCACGCCAGGCCTTCCCCACCGACGGCGCCGGCTTCCTGCTGGCGGTTGCCTTCCACGGGGGCCTGGCCGCCATCTGCGCCCTGTACCTGCTGTTCTGGCTGAGGCTCAACCTCATGCAGGTGGGTGGGTGGGTGGGTGGGCGGGGTCCGCTCCAGGACCGTGTGCCCGGTGATGCACACGTGCGCAGCGCCCACGCGCTGCCAGCCACTGCGCGCGGTGCCGGGCCTCGGGGATGCGTTGGTGCACCAGTCAGCCCCGTGCAACGCCTCGCGCGGGCCGCCCACCCGGCTGGCCCCCGTTGCTGCCTCGCCGCAGGCGCCACTCGTCGCGACCGCGCTCGCGACGGCAGGCGCCGCCCTTGAGCGCTGCCCGGTCACCCCTGAAGCCCTCTCGGTGCCTCCTCCCCCCCCCCCCTCCTGCAGACCCTGCCCATCCTGGCGGTCCTGGCCGCCCTCACCGCCGGCTTCGGCAGCAACCTGCTCGCCCGCCTGGCACCTGCCGGCGCCGCGGCGCCACGGCAGAAGGCAGAGTGAGCGGCGGCAGGCTGCTGGCGGAGCTGTGGCCGCGCCACCGCCCCTGCGTGCTCCCTCTGCTAGTCTGCCGTTGAACGTGTGCTCCTCCGCCTCTCCTGCCCTCCTGCCCGCTCCCTCAAAAGTCCTAGTTTACACTTTTTTGTGGAGTACATGCGCTGCCCGCTGAGGGGTGGCAGCATTGGGCACCGCCAAGGAGGGGAATGGGGGGGGGGGGGGGAGGTGTGGCACGGAGGTGTTGTGGAGGAGGAGGGGGGTGGCGCACGGCCGCGGGACAGGGCGGCATGCAGGAATACGGGTAGCAAGCGTTGGGGCAGGGGAAAAGGGTGCGGTTGTCGTGGCGGGGCGGGGCGGGGGGTGGGCCGCTGCTGAGAACTTGAAAGGGGGGGGGGGGGGGGTACAAATGCTTTCGTGGTGGGGTATCAGTCTCGATGCTGGTGGGGGATGCACGCGGCCGTCAGCTGTGCGGCCCACGCAGCAATCAGGGGGAGGCAGGGGGGCAGGTAAGGGAGTGTAGGCAAGAGAGCAAGGGGTGTGCGTGTGTGTCGTACGTTTGTGGCAGGCAGGCAGGCAGCGACCCGAGGGCCGACTCTTGAGCGAGGCAGCAGCTGTTGGGCAGCGATGAGGACCGGGGGACAGCACAGGCGGGATGGGAAAACGGCAGCAAGTGCCAGCATCAAGCGTCCTGGGGACAGAAGGCATGCGTGGGGCTGGGACTACACCAGGGCTCCGCTGCGCCGCTGCTTCGTCGACTCCGCAGCGTGCGCGGCCGCGGGGCAGGCTTCTAACAACGGATGGGGCGGCGCAGGGGCGGCGATGACAGCCAGCAGCGTTCTGCATGCGGCGCCAGGCTGCGGGCAGGCGGCGCCGCCACCGGCGGCTGGCGGTGCTAAAAGACGGGGGGAGGAGCGCAACGCCCCTCGGCAGCTGGGCGTGCGGGTGAGCGCAGCAGCGTGCCTGGAGAGCCCCTCAGTTTCTACTTGTTGCGTGCCGGGTGGCCGCTCTAGGCAGGGCAGCCGGCCGGCGGCGGCGGCGGCGCTCCCCGCGGTCGGGCGGGGCGTGCGGCGCCGGTTCACTCCACCTTTGGCGGGTTCACTCCACCTTTGGCGGGTTCCTCCAGCACTCTGGCGCGTCCCAGCTGCACCCAGCAACAACGGGGGGGGGGGGACAAGGGGGTTGGTGTTCAGGCGGCGGGTGGACTGGGCGGTGAGTCGGAGCTGTGACAAGCCGCACACGTGCACGCCCCAGCTCCGGCAGCATGCCTAGTGCGGTGTATGCAGTGGTGCTGGATACACGTGTACAATAACCTTTACTGCGTCAACCCAACCGTTCAGAAGCAGAACGGCAGCACGTGGGGACAGCACCCACATTGTTTCTGAGGTGTTCGAGTTGTGGTAGTAAGCCTGGAGGGTGGAGGCACGTGAGGGGGTGGGCGTGGGGCGGTCGGCGGCTAACCGACGTGTGGAAAGCGCACACGTGCTGCCAGCAGGGGGACCACCGCTGGAGGCCGTGCTCCGCCGAGCAACGCGTGCAATGCAGCCACGGCAGGCATGCAACCACAGCAGGCCTCCCCCACTGACCTCCCCCGCTTCTGTGCGGTACTGCGTCCACCCTTGAGGCCCCGGCACGGGGCACCCCGCCGCTCGCCACGTGGCATCGTCACGCGGCGGCCGCTCGGCGGCGGCGGCACCGCCGGCGCCGGCGCCGCGCCCGCGGCCATTGGCGGCACCGCCGCCGCTACCGCGGCCGTAGCCGCCCTGGTGGGCGGCCGGAGGGAGGAGCAGGCATGTGTGGGTGCATGCTGACACCCGCTGCAGGCATTCTCTACAAGACAACGGCCGCGGCCGCGCTCGTCGATGCAGCCTGCAAGCACTCGTGCGGTGTGGTGGTGCAGACCTGCCCAGCTGCTGCCTACTGCGCGTTGCATGCCATCAGGATGCCGGACCATGGGCACCCCTGACCCTCCTGCACGCTCACCCGACCACCTCTTCCGCCGCCGCCATCATCGCCTGCACCGCCCCTCCCGCGGCCCCGCCCGGCACCAGGGCGTGGTGGCAGGTTCCGCAGCTCGTCATCACCATGCGCAAAGTTGCAGCGGTCGCCAAAGCGGCAGTGGCCGGCCTCCCATCTGCACGTGGGGGCCAGTCGGCAAACGCGTCGAGCGCCGGCGGCGTCAAGCGACGACGATGGGCGGCGGCGGTGGCACTGGGGCCCCCCACACGCGACCGCACGCTCACCGCTGGCATATCTTGGTCTTTGCGTTCTCTGCCGTGCCGCGAAACCCCACGCGCTTGGGCGACTCGGCCGTCTGCGCGCTCCCGCGCCCGCCCGTCGCGCCGCCTGCACCGCCCCGCCCTCCTATGGGCATGGCAGCCTGCCAAAGTTGTTGCAAGACCACGCAAGCGTGCAGAGGCGCCAGGCGGCTTTGGGGGTTGTTCTTCCCGCACTCCCGGCGCGCCTACGCGGCTCAAAAACGGCGTGGCAATGTCAGCAGAGGTGGCAAGAGTGCCCGCAAGCGACTCGGCTGCCGCAGACGAGCGCTGTGCCCCTCCCCATGCGGCGGCGGTCCCCTCTGCCTTTGCCGGCGGGAGGAGCTCGGCACCTTGCGTGCGACCTGCCCTGCCCGCTGAACCTCCTCCTCCTGCTGCGTGGCGACAAAATCTTCAAGAGCCGGAGGAAGTGGGCAGGGGATGAAGGATATATATATATGCATACGGCGCGCCGGCGAGGCAGGGCCTCAGCGGGTCACTAGTGCGGGAGGGAGCAAGTGCAGAAAAGGTGGCGGGAGCCGCCCGGGAAAAAATCCTGGGGGCACGGTGCAAAACGACTGTAGGGCACGGTGGCATGGGGAGGCGAGGGGCGGGTGACGGTGCAGAGTTTGTTCGGTTCATTTCGAGGCGGCGGCCGCCGGCGCCACGCGGTTTGCGGCCCGGGTCTCCAGCTCGGCCTGCTGCGGCGGTGGCTCAGCCGCCATCGCCGCCTGCTGCTGCTGCTGCTGCGCCTCCTCCTCCTCCTCCGCCACCTGCTGCACAGCGGAGATCAGCAGCTGCGGCCCCTCCGCATCGGCCTCCTCATCTACGCGCACACGAAGCGGCAGGGGTGCGTGTATGGGGTAGAACGGGGCCCCCAGGGGCCAGAGGAAGCTTGGAAGCTGGCACGCATGCTGCAGCGCACCTGCAAAGGCCTGCGCTGCGCACACGCCGGCACGCACATGCGAGCGCCCACGAGTGCCCAACCTCTGCCACAAATCAACCCACCACACGACAGGACCCCACCCCCCACCCACACCCAGGGGCTGCTGCCCACCCTCGGCTCACCCAGCAGCGGGTCTGCGCGCGCCGACGCTGTGGGCGTCAGGCCCTGCAGGCCCTCCACCGCAAGCTCCGGCCCCAGCTGCTGCAGGTTGTGGAGGGAGCCCGTGCGGTACCGCCCAAACCCGTCCAGCTGCTGCGCAGCGTCCAGCGCAGACTGGCCCATGCCAGAGAGACGCCGAGCGTGGCCGCCGCCGCCGCCGCCCGCCGCGTGCGCCGCCGCGTCCAGCACCGCCCCCATCCCCTCTGCCAGCTGCTGCATGCGGCGGTGCGCCGCCGCGGAGCCGGGCTCGGGCGGCAGGCCCAAGCCGGTCATCCCCAGGGGGCGCGCCGCCAGCAGGGGCGCCGCCGCCAGCGCCGACCCCGCCGGCCCCTCGCCCTTGCCCCCGCTCGCTCGCCGCTGCTGCTGCTGCTGCTGGTGGTGGTGGTGCTGCTGCTGCAGCGAGCCCATGCCTGCCAGCCAGTGCTGCTCCTGCAGGCCGACCGGCGGCAGCGCCAGTCCCCCCGACAGGGAGGCGGGCCGGATGGGAGACCCTCCAAGGCTGGGGGGCACCCCGCCCACGGTCCCTCCTGCCGGCGCATCCAGGCTGGCGGCTCCCGGGAAGGCGTGCGTCTGGCTGTCGGCGCGGGCAAGAGAGGCCGCAGCAGCAAGCCAGTCTTGCGCGTGCAGGTCGTCTGTCGGTGGGTGGGGTGGGGGGTGGGGGTGGGGGTGGGTGTGTGGTGGTGGGGGGGGGCCAGAGTGTGGAGCAGGTGCGGGGCGGGTTGAGGAGCAGGGGCGGGATGGGAAGAGGGGGGAGAGCGGAGAGAGAAGTGCGCGGCTCACAGAGCATGCAGCGCCTGCAGGGGAGCATTAGGTGAAGGAAGGGCAGCAAGCACACCCGGGCAGCCGTTGGTAGGCCCTTCGCTCACCCTGTAGGTCTGCGTCGTGCAGCTCGGAGCGGTGCTGCATGAGGTCCAAGGAGGGCGTGGGCTGGCGCGAGCTCAGCAGCGCCGAGGCGGCGGCCGCAGGCAGCATGGGCCTGCAGCCGGGGGATGCAGGGGGGTGGGGATGGTTGCGAGGGACGCTTAGTTGTTGCACGTGCGATGTTGCCAAGCCGACGGGCATGCAGAAGTGAGCGTGTCAAACTGAGTGCGGCCAGGATGATGACGCTCGAGAAGCAGGGTCAACTACAGGCGGCGCATGGCACCCCCTAGCCGCCCCCAGGCCCCGGCCTGCCCTGCAATACAGCCTAGCCTGCCCCAGCTCGCACCTGGGCGCCGGCGGCGGCAGGCCCAGCCCCCCGCTGGCCCCCTGCACAATGTGCATCAGCTCCCCAAGCGCCGCCTTCTGCTGCTCCGCCTGCTCTGCCTGCTCTGCCTGCTCCGCATCCATCGAACCGGGCCACCCCCCACGGGCCGCTGCTGCCGCTGCCGCCGCTGCTGCCGCCGCCGCCGCTGCCATGGCTTCTGGCGGGGGCAGTGCAGGGGGGAAGGACATGAAGGGCGGCAGCGGCGGCAGCATCGCTCCGGGGTGGTGCTGGGGAAGGCCGGTGAGGTGTGCTGCCAGGCCCGGGGGCAGGCCTGCAGACCAGGCCAGAGGGCTGATGCCAGGCATGCGCGGCGGCAGGCGCAGCCGCTTGCGCGACGTCAGCGGCTGCAGCACCCCGGCAGACGGCCAGGCGGCCTGCCGCTCCGCGGCTGCACCCGTGAGGGCTGCGGCGCGGCGGTGCCGTGCGCGCCGCGGCCCGCTGCTGCCCCAAGCGGGGGGCGACGGGCCGGTGGGCTCATGCCGCCTCCGCGCCGCCGCCGCTGGCTCCTCCTCCTCCTCCTCCTCCTCTTCCTCCTCCTCCTCCTCCTCCTCGCCCTCCTCCCGTTTCATGCCGCGCTGCAGCCGCCGCTGCTGCTGCTGCCGCTGCGCCGCAGGCCCCATGCCGTCCAGGAAGGCGGCAATGTCATACAGCTCGTCGTTGTTGAACGAATCTGTGTGCACTGGGGAGGGCGGCGAGGGTGTGACCGGGGTTAACGTCGTCGCTGTGTGAGGCTCATGCACCCCTCTCCTTTTCCATGCCCTGCCCTGGCCACCCATCACAACACCAGGTTGGCACAAAGCCGCAGCCCTGGAAACGCACGGCCCTGCACAGCAGCCTGCACAGCAGCCCATGCACGGCACGCCCCTGCACAGCCTCACCATTGCGGAAGGCCTGCCGCCGCGCCGCAATCGCCACCGCCGCCCCGCGCGGCGACAGCGCCCCCGCCGCCAGCGCCTGCGCCGCGGTCGGGGTGGCCGCCATGGGGCTGCCAAAGCCCTGCTGGCAGTTGCTGCACAGGTAGCGCGTGCTGCCTGGACGCAGCCTGCGAGGGTGGATGGGTGCGCGCCAGGGCCGCGGTTGAGCCGGGCAGCAGCTAAGCAACTCTGGGCGACGCGCCCCCTCTCCGCCTGCAGGCGCCCTACCAGCGCTACTGCTGCTGGGGCTTCAGGACGATCTCCGGCAGGATTCGCTGTTGAGCCACTGCCTCACGCCCCCAGAACAAACCCTCGGGCTGCGGGTGGGACATGCCCAGAACTGCGCAGCGCACCTGCCGTAGCGCGCCAAGCAGGCGGTGTGCGCCCACACCCCGCACGTCTCGCACTCGACCATCTCTGCGCATGGCAGGCAGGCAGAGGAGGAGCAAGCAGCAGTGAAGGCAAAGCGCGGGACGCAGCGGCGGCACAGCCAACAGCGGCAGAGCAGCGCAGCCTGCAGGGGAAAGCGCACGCCAGCAGGCAGCAGCAGCAGCAGCAGCAGCGCCACGACCGGCGGCTGGTAAAGCAGGCGAGCTGGGTGTCCCTGTCGCACCCATGCCGTCGTCGTACGTCACGCCACACAGGCACTCCACGTCGTGCTGCTCGTGCCGCATCTGCCGCTGCCACTCCTCCTCCTCCTCGTCCGCCTCCGCCAGCTCCGCCTCCGCCATGCGTGCATCCTCGTCATCGTACTGCGCCAGGGGGGAGGCAAGAGGCAAGACAGTGGAGGCGCACAGTCAGGTTTGAGCATACACTGGGGATCGGTGCAGGGCGGCTGCAAGCAGGGGAGGGCAAGGGGTGGAGGGGCGCATGGCGCAGCACCGCCCCAAGCAGGGCAGACACCCGTCACGGCTGCTGCCCCTCACCTCTTCATCATCTTCGTCAAACTCTCCCCCAAGGTGGCGGGGCCGCCGACGCCGACGCTTGCCGCAGCCCCGCCCGCCGACGTTGGCGCCGGCGCCGGCACCGCCCCGTCCGCGGCCAGCTGACGGCGCACGGCGCAGCGGCGGCAGCATCGGGAAGCCAAAGTCTGCGGCAGCGGCGGCGGCGGCGGCGGTGGTGGCGCCAGCTGTTTGGGAGCCGCTGGCGGAGGAGGGCCGCCGCGGCTGCTGCACAATGAGCACTCCGTTGCGATACCGTCGGTCGTCGTAGATGCCTGTGGGGGGTGGGGCGCAGGTCAGCGTGAGCAGGGGGGGGGGGGGGGGCGTCAGCAGGCGGCGGGCCACGGTAGCATGGATCGGCCTGGGTACCTGCCTGCAGGGGGTGCATGAGCAGGGGGGGCAGTGCCTCTGGGCAGGGTTGGGCATGCCGGCCCAGGCGGCAGACTCCAGCCCATGCCCTGGACGCGCCCCGCCCCCACTCTGACCGTGCACCCCTACCCAGCGCGCTCCTGCCTGTGCCCGCCCGCCCTCACTGTGCAACCCATCCAGCAGCCCTTCCACCAGCCGCCGCTGGTGGTCCCTCCAGCAGGGACCACCCTGCGAGTGCCAACGAGCCACGCAGCACAGAAGGACCCTCCGGGTGGTGGGGGGGGAGGTGTGGGTGGTGGGGGGGGGGGGGGGAGGGAGGGGAGGTGGTGTGCTGCACCCACCAAACCGCGTGTCTTCGTGCAGCCGCTTCTGCGCGCCCGTCTTGCGCCGCTTGCCCCCCGAGTGTTCCCCGACCTCGCCCTCGTCCGCCCCCGCCAGCAGCGAATGCTCCATGCTCACGGCGCCGCCTGCCGCGCTGGGCGGCCGCGTCGGCGCGTGCTCCTCCTCGCCGCCGTCCTCGTCTGCGGCAGGTGGGGAGGCAAATGGGCAGAGGCGTAGGCAGGCAGGCCGGCACAGCCCTCGGGGCCGTTGGGCTCCACCAGGGCCAGCACGCCTCTGCACAACTCGAGGGGATCCCCCGGGGTGCTGCAAACTACCGGCCACGCTCACACGCCTGTCCAACAACCCCTCTGGAGGGCCCCTCCCCGCCCCACCACCCACCACCCAGGAAACGCTTGCGGTTGAGGGCAGCCTTGCGGCGGTTGGAGTGCCGCACTGCCGGCGCCAGCTGCGCCGCCAGCGGCTCGCTGGCTGCCGGCAGCGCGCCGCGCGGCACGCTGTCCGCTGCGTTTTCGGCAGCCTGCAGCACCGCGGTGGCGGCGGCGTTGGCGGCGGCGCCCGCCGCCTGCGCCTCCTCTGCTGCCTGCAGGTACATGCTGCGCGTGGCCAGCAGCAGCTGCTGCGCCAGGTCAGCCTGCTGCCGCCACCACTCGGCCACCTGGTGCAACGCCTGCACCTGCGCCGGCGCCATGCCCTGCCGCTTCGCAGCACCTGCCGCCTCCTCGGCAGCCGCGGCAGCGGCGCCGCGCCGCACGCTGGCCGCCGCCAGCTGCGCCACGTACGCGGCGCGCGCCTGCGCCTGCGCCGCCTGCGCCCCCTGCATCCGCTGCTGCGCCGCCGCCTGGTCTGTGGCCAGCGCGGCCGGCCGGGCCGCCGGCGGCAGCGCCGCCTGACCGGAGCCGCCGGTGCTCCGCAGCGGCTGCGCCGCCGCTGTCAGCGCCGCCGTCAGCACCGCGCCCGCGCTGGTGGCGGCCACGGCCGCGCCAGAGGCGCCGCCGCTCTCCGCGGGGCTTCGCTGCGCGGCGCCGCCGGTGGAGCGGCGGCGCGGCGGCGGCACCTCTGCTGCCAGCTCGTTGGCTGCCAGGTGACTAAACTTGATCATGTTGCGGTACTGAGAAGGTCGCGGTGCAAAAAATAGGACGAGTTCCGAAAGGGACGACGCGAACGGGGCAGGCGGAGCTGGCCCCACAGCACGGCACCCCCACACTGTCGCCGCGCGGCGCCACCTTGGTGGCCAATCACTTGCCTGCCTGCGCAGCCCTGTGGCCCCCAGCGGCAGCCGCTGCAGTCCCCTGCCGGCACCCCCACAGCACAGCACAGCACAGCACAGCACAGCACAGCACAGCGCCCACCTTGTCTTTGAGCTGCACGCCCGTGCGCTGGCGCAGCACGGGGTAATCATTGACAATCTTCTGCCAGTTGCCGACGCCAAACCGCTGCACACCCTCCTTCAGCGCCGTCACCTGCGGGTGAAGGGGCGTCACACCTTGCTCTTTTAAACAGCAGCGATGCAACCCACCTCGCAAGCCTCACCAGCTTCAGATGCCTCACTGTGCTGTGCATGCGCTGCATGGCTGTGGCAGCAGGCAGCTCCGAGGCAACGCGCCCTACCGGTAGGCCTCACCTCTGCCTCGCTCCAGTGGTTGTACGCGCGGCCCATGCTGGCTAGCACCCAGCTGGAGGGTGTGTGGTGGGTGCTAGCCAGGGCCAGGCAAGCGGCCGCAAGGCCAGCTGCAGAAAAGCTAGGCGAGGGAGGGGGCGCTACAAGGCGTAGCCGCTCCTGTCGCTGTGCCGACCACCGTGCTCCAATCACTCTCTGCCTCAGATCGAGGAAGCGAACACAGCAAACGTCGCACAACGCGCCGCGCCTGCAGCACGTGGCAACGCCGGGCGGGCACAGGCTAGGGTTTCGCATGCAAGGGCGTACCGCTGCTGGCACAGCAGTGACCAGGCATGACGTACGATTTGTGACTGCCCGGCATTGCTGCATGTTGCTGGGCGCAGCGTGTTGACGCAGGAGGACGCAAAGAGCAGCGAGGTGCTGGCCTCGAAGCGCCGCACTCGAAACAAGGGCACCACCGGCTGCGGCTGCGGCACCGCCCCTTGTGGCTCACCTCGGCGCTTCGGCTACCCAGCGCAGGGGTCGCCCCTGCGACCTCAGCAGATGCTGTTGAGCGGGTTGGGACCGCTTCTGCGAAGGGCGGCGCTAGCCAAAACCCTCACTCGACTGATGTGAGGGAGCGACGGGCCCGGCTCCCCTCAGAATCCGATACCGCGGATGAAAGGCATGGCGCAAGGAAGGGCGTGGCTGGGGCGAGGGGGCTTGCACGCCATGGCGGCGGCCAAAGCACAGCAGGGGCGAGCCCTACAAGTTGCGACAGCACGCTCATGCATGTGTGTTTGGCACCGCTCACAGCTTGTCCGACAAGTTTGTCGCGACCCACACGCGTGCAAACACTGCGGCGCCGTTTCACCTCGCTCCCCGTTCATTCCCCGCTGGTCTCCCACCGCCTGTAGTCGCCAGCATCAATCGGCGCGCGATGGCGACAGCGCCCGCCACTTGCGGCGCAGCCCAGCGGCAATGCGCCACCGCACATCGACCAGCGGCTTCCTCTGCACGCTGCAGGGATGCCTGGTGCTTTGCTCCAGGCCGGGCAACGCCCAGGGGTGCGGCGCCGCACCGCCAGCAGCGGGCAGTGGCGGCGGCGGCAGCGGCGGAGCAGCAGCAGCAGCAGCAGGCGGCAGAGCCGCTCCTACGGCAGGCGCGCACTGTCCCCACGCGGCGGCTGAGCTCGCAGGAGGTGGGTGTAATGGGCAGTGTGGAGTGCAGGCAGGTGGGAGCCACGGAGAGCAGAGTTGCACATGGCGCCAGCGCGGCCGCGTGCTATCACCCCCTACCACCCCCGCCGCCGTCGCAGGCCATCGAAGCGCTGTATGCCAGCCAGCACGCGGCGCAGCGCGCCTCCTACGCCGCCTTCTACTCGAGCGAGCTGGGAGGCATCGTGACCGACCCTGCGCTGATGGTGGTGCAGATAGATGACCACATGGTGCACCGGGGGCACGCAGGTGCGCCGCCGCCGCCGTGCCTGCTCGTCTTGCCGGGCGCATGGCGTGCCGCAGGCGTGCAGCTGGAACACGGATGGGCAGGCCAAAGAGCGGCGCTGTTGTCGCCGCGTCCGACGCTGCTGCCGCCGGCTCTGTTTCGCCCCTGGTGGCGCCCGCATGTCACGTGCCGCTGCGCCGCCCATGCCTTTGCATAACCCCGCCCCTCGTTCCGCCTGTGCCTGCAGTGTTCGACACCGCTGCGCTGACTGAGGGGCATGTCTATCAGCTGGATGCACACCTGCAGCGCTTCCTCACCTCTGCCGCCAAGGCCAACATCGGGCTGCCGCGGGGCATGAGCGTGGAGCAGATGCGGCGCACCATCCTGGAGACCGCGGCGGCCAGCCTGAAGCTCAACGGTGCGCTTGGGAGCGGCTTGCCAGCGCGTGTGTGTGCAGGGCGTGGCAGGAAGCACAGACGCGGATGGGTGGGACGACAGCGTTGCAGGCACGACGGGCCGACAGCCTTCGGGCGGGTGGGCTGGGACCACTGCACCCTTTGGCGAGCCCCAACCCCAATCCCGTGCACCCTTGTTACCCCCTCCCCCGCCTTCCCCCGTGCCAGGTCACATCCGGTACTGGCTGTCTGCTGGGCGCGGCGGCTTTGGGCTGAGCGGCAGCGAGTGCCTGGGCCCCGCCTTCTACTGCATGGTCTACACCCACGAGGTCCCTGAAGAGCAGCTGGATGGTGGGTAGCCTGCTGTGGTCGCTGCTGCGCTCGCCGCAAGGCGTGCCGCTTTTCCACGCGCGTGCATGCCCGCACAGGGAGGAGCAGGGTTCCCTCGCACGCCCGCCCACCCACCCACCCGCCCGCCTTCTCCCCCGCTGCCGCCCCCCCGTGTGCCGAGCAGTGTACCTGCGCGGGTGGCGCGTCAAGACCAGCCCCGTCCCCGTCAAGGCCCCCTTCTTCGCCAACCTCAAGTCCACCAACTACCTGCCCAACGCGCTGAACCTGATGGATGCGCAGGCAGAGTTGTTCGACCAGGTGGGCGGGCGGGTGGGTGGGTGGTCGGCAGGCAGGTGCTCCCATGCGTGCATGCCTGAAGCCGCCCGCCCATTCACACACACACACACTGTCCTGGCTGCCTCCAGCGTGCGCCGCCGCCGCCGCCGCCGCCGGCCCCCCGTGGCGCCGCTGCTGCTGCCCGTCGCAGCCCCCCAGTTGCCGACCCCTGTTTGCCGCCGCGTCCTGCTTTGCCTGCCCACCCCTGCAGGGCGTTTTTGTGGACGGCGCAGGCAACATTGCCGAGGGGCCAAACATGAACATGGCCTGCCTGCTGGTGAGCACCGGAGGCGCAGCGGTGGGGGCAGCTGCGGTGGGGAGGCGCAGCGGTGGGGAGGCGCAGCGGTGGGGAGGCGCAGCGGTGGGGGCAGCTGCGGCAGCAGCAGCCTGCCTGCCTGCGTGGACAGAGCCCTGCCTGCGTCGCCCAGGCACCGGTTGGGGTGGGCTTCTCCTCGTCCCCCTTTGATGTGTGCGGGCCTGACAGGTTCCCCTGTGCGTGCCTGCGTCCGCCCTCCCGTGCCGCAGGACGACGGCACCCTGGTGGTGCCCCCCTTTGACAGCACGCTCGCGGGCATCACCATCCAGCGCATGATGCAGCTGCTGCCGCAGGTGCGTCCAGCATGTCCAGTGTGTGTGTGTGAATGCGGGGGGGCACGAGGCGGGTGTGCGGCCTTTTGCCAGACCGGTTTTGCTCTTGCCCATGCAAGGGCATGGTGCATCCGCTGCAGCCGTACGCCTCCTGCGACGCCCCTCCTTTGCGAAATGTCCCTCGCCCCAATCGGACTCCCCTGTGCCTGCCTCCCCCCAGGCCATCGAGGGCGGCATGGAGGGGATCAAGCGGCTGGAGCAGCGCCACATCAGCGTGGAGGAGGCCAAGGGGGCGCGGGAGGTCTTCTTCGTCGGCTCCTCCCTGCCGGTGGTGCCGGTCGTGCAGGTGGGTGGGGGTGGTGGGGGTGGGGGTGGGGGTGGGGGTGGGTGGTGGGGTGGTGGTGGGGGTGTGGGGGGGGGGGGGGGCAGGGGGGGCGCGCGCGCGCTGCGGGCATGCTTGCTGCAGTTGCAGAGGCGCCCCGCAGCAGCACCAGCTGTCGGACCGCATTCTGACCCTGCACACCGCCTCCCGCCCTCTCGGCCTGCAGTGGGACGAGCGCCTGATTGCCGACGGCACCGCGGGCCTGGTTGCGCTGCAGATCCGCAGCATGCTGGTGCAGGACGCGGCGCCGCGCAACGACTCGGACCAGCACACCGCGGTGGACTATGGCTACCTCACCGGCATGGAGCCCTGATGCAGCCTGGCCGGCCCACCAGTGGGCTCCCCTCCAGCCTATCCTGTTCGGGCCCCGCCCCCACTTACCAGTGGTCCCCCCCCCCCCACTGGGGTCCCTCCACCGTGGTCCCAGTGGTCTGCCGTCCCCCCCCCCCCCGCTGCTGCTTCTGCTCCGCTCCTGCTCCTCCCCAACTTGCCTCCTGCCGCTTCCTCCTGGCCCTCTCCCTCCCCCCGTGCAAACTACGCGTCCCGCACGGGCATGGAGGCCGGGTTCAGGCCGTCGTTTTACATTCGTGCTCCTTCCAGAAGATTTAACGTTGCTCGAGTGTCAGTGTCGACAATCAATTCGCAGCGTTGACAATCAATTCGCGGCGTTGACAATCAATTCGCGGCGTTGACAATCAATTCGCAGCGTTGACAATCAATTCGCGGCGTTGACAATCAATTCGCAGCGTTGACAATCAATTCGCGGTACGACGGTGTGTTTATAGAGGGAGGTCAGGCAGGGGGGTGGCAACAGGGGGTGGCGAAGGCATGCCGTCAGTGTCACAAGCGGGATGCAATGAGCGTAGACGCAAAGTGGTGGCACAACGGGTGATGGTCAATGTGAGTGTGATGGTGATGCGTGCATGGAGTGGTCATGGGCGTGGGGGGTGATATGTTGCGGTGGTGGTGGTGATGCGCATGTGTGGTGGGAGGGGGAAGTCAGCATGGTCGATCAAGGCCTTGGCCACCTTAGTTCCCAGCTTGGAGTTCACCGCTGCGGCGCCATGGCGGCGGAGGCGACGGCGGCGGAGGCGGCGGCGGTGGTGGCGGGGTGGCCTGCGCGTGGGGGAAGGGCGATGAAGGCGAGGAGCACAAGGGCGGCGATGTCACACCATGCCTACCTGCAGCAGACCTGGACGGTGGCCCAGGGAAGGAGCTGCAGGCGCCTGCGGCGGGGGTGGAGCAGCACCCCTGGCTGCGAGTGCATCCCGGCAACACACGAGAAATCAATCAGTCGTGATAAGCAACAGACGAGCAGCCTCTCTCCCACGGGCTCCGCCTTCCGTCCCTAGGCCCCTGGCCGCCTCACCGCTGGGGCGCTCAGGGTGGGAGGGGGTGGTGGCCAGGGCGGGCCACTCGGCGTCAATACGTCCGCTGCAGTTGCCCTGCCTGCATGTTTGGGCAGTAATTGGCAGTGTTGGGCGTTGAGCGGCTTGAGATGCGCGGAGGTTGCACAGCGATCTGCGAGGTCGATTGTGAGGCAGTGGGAGAGGCCGATGTGGGCCGGCACATGGGGCGGCAGGCGCAACGGGCGGCGGTCTTGCAGCCCCTGCCGCCCAGGCCGTACACAAACTCCCAGTCGGACGCACGCATGTCCAGAGGGGGCGACGCTCGACTGAGCTTGTGCTGGGTCTCACCCGACGGCGGTGGTGGGCCGTGGAGAGGGCTGCTGCACATGTATGGCTTTGCAGGCTGCGGCGGGGAGGAAATGAGGGGGCGGGCAGTCAACGCAGAGCTGGAAGGCGCTGGGGGGTGCTGCACAGGTAAAGGTAAAGAGTGGGGCATATGCCCATATCGTCCCCCTGCGGACCAATGTTTGATCCTACAGGGCCACGCCAGGCGCTGGAACAGCCAAGACCCTGGTTTGAGCGTGTTGTACGTGAGCACTGAGCCTGTCAGTTCTCCCCTTTTACTTTCACGAGCCGACACTAAGGATCGAACCCGTGCCCCGGACGGGGTTAAAGCCATGCATCCACCACCCTATCGCTAGGGGGCTTCCTCGCTAGGGGGCGCACACACGTGCAAGCACAGGCAGTCGGGGCTGTGCTGCCGCTGCTGCACCTACCGGTGCCGCTGCTGCTGCCGCAGCTGCCGCAGCTGCCGCAGCAGTGGCCTGGGCTGTCTGGTTGAGTGTCTGGTTGAGTGCCGCGCCGTGCCAGCGCAACCACGCATGCACACCTCCAAGGCAGGTTGCGCTTGCACTGCAGCGGCATCAGGAGGGTTGCATCGTGATTCAGGCAGAGCTTGGCACGAGCGGGAGCGGCGCCTGTCGGCGGCGCCGGCAGCATAACCAGCACACATGCCCGCAGGTCTGCATTGCCATGGCACCTGTGCTGGCCCCCCGTGGACTTGATGTCAACTGATGCGTGCACTGCCCGACGCCGGTGGCAAGGCAGGCGCACCGTGCGTTGATGTCGTTCCACGTCTTGTCGGTCCTGTGCCGGCCCATGGCGCCTCCGCGAGCCTTCTTCTCGACGAATTCGGCACGAGACCTGCATGGGAGGCGGGCAGGCAGAGGATGCAGCAGGCAACAGCGCGACGCTGCTGGAACAGGCGTCACGAGTACACGTTGTTTCAGCGGCGAGTGCCTCGACGCACGCGAGACCTGGCAAGGGCACGTCGGACGAGGTCAGCTCAGCGCAGCAGCAGCGGCTGAATGCAGCAGAGCGTGCGCGCAGCGTGCTGCGCCATGCGCACTTGAGCACGTAGTGGAAGAGCGCCAGGCGCGAGAAATCCACCATTGGGGAGGCGGCGCCGTTCACGTGCGTGCCGTTGAGAGTGGTGGTGAAGCGCCCCTTGGGGTACAGCACGTGGTGTGCGCCGAAGGCATGCGCTGCAAAGGCCGTGTTGGCGAGCGTCTTGATAAAGGGCTTGAAGGCGAGGCCTTCTTGCTTGGGGGTGGTGCACTGCGGGCAGGACAGGTGGTAAGCGCGAGTGGCGCATGCTGTGGTGGCTACGGCTACAAACCAGCATGGCGGCATGCATGCATCGGATGTGTCTATACACAGATGCAGAACCCTGGCCTGATATTGCCCCCCCCTCCCCCCCGCCCCTTCCCACCTCGTCTGTAACGCAACGTGTGTAGGCAAGGAGGTTGGACGGCTGGCGAGTTTGGTGCCCGCCTGCACGCACGCGCAGTGGGCGTCAGTCGAGGCCTGCTCCGAAAGACCGGCATCGAAACAGCCCACACTCGCCCCTCGGCACTCCAGCGACCGGCAGTGACCCGTGGCCAATGAGGTACCTACTACCCCCTCAGGTGCATCAGGACTATGCGCATGGCCTGCGCATCCGATCCATGTCCCACTCACTGCTGCCAAACTGTCGCCAGTTGACGCCCACGCCGCCGTAGCCCTCGTAATCGCGCAGCAGGGTGGGCAGGTCGGGCGTTTTGTCGGTAATCACCAAAAACTCGTCCATGTCAATATACCCTGCCGAGGTGGAGGAAGGTACAAGGCACAGTGCAGGCGCAGTGTGCAGGCGTAGGCACATGCTCCTGCCGTGCCTCGCGCAGGCACAGCTGCTTAAGCAGCTTGCTGACTGGGCGCTCACGTGCGCAGGCGGACACACAAAGGAAACTTGGGAGCATTTGGAGTCGGGGTGCAATGCGGCAAGGTGTAGCGCGGACGCGTGTGTTACCTAGCACCCCACCACCTACACCTCGACGCACCTATCCAGGTGTGGAGATGACCGTAATCTTGCAGGCAAATGTTGTAAGCAAGGGGCTGGGGCTTCGTGGAGTCGTATGTGACACAGGTGCGGTTCTGCAGCTCGACCGCCGCCGCTGCCAGGTCACCCAGCGGGCGGTGCGTCACCCAGCCTTCCTGCTCGCCGGAGGGGAGGGTCGTCATGGCAAGGTGCGTGGGCTGTGCCAGGGAGGGTGCGCCTGCATGCATGCAGCTGCCCGCCCGGCTTTGACGCAGTGCAGCACGTGGTACACCCGGTCGCCTGCTCTCCCGACCTGCCAACTCCAACCTTTGATCGACCAACCGCGCCGTGATGCGGGTGCTGCTGCTGCTGACCGCTCCCACCTAGTACCCCCCTGGTGGTTGAATTGGTGGACGCGCCTGGATGTACGGCTGCAGTACGCTGTCCAGTGGGGGCTCGCTGCCATCATCCATGACGTACACGTGGGACACGCCCAGCCAGCGGTGGTACTCAAGCCACTCTGGCAGGTCTGAGTGCTGGTCTGCAGAGGGGGGCGGCGGGGCAGGAGCTCGAGCGTGCACACAATTGTAGAGGACGTTCACGGCGGCGCAACACGTGGCGGGGCACACCACCTTGCGCAGCTCCCGCCCGCCCCGCCGTCCGTCCGTCCATCCATGCACACACACGCGCACACGCACACGCACGCACACGCACACGCGGTGCTCACTTTTGATGATGGGGCAGAGGGCCAGGTAGCCGCCGGGCGGACGGCCACCCCAGCGGGCCAACAAGGCTTCCCTGTTGTGCTGGAGGTCAAGCTCCAGGGGCGATGGCGCTCTAAACGAACATGGTGCTGTAGAAATGGGAGGTGGGCTGCTGCTGCCCGGCCACAACCGCGCCGTAGGGATGGGAGGTGGGCTGCTGCCGCCGGCAGCAAATGCAACAGCAGGCGGTTTCCGGTGCGGCTGGCCGGAACCATCAGCACGTACAACAGCAGCAGTGCTGCCAGCACGGCGCTGGCACTGCAGACCCGCTGCCGTGCTGCTGACAAACCCATAGTGGCTGCACTCTGCCAACCGCCGTAGAGACTATGGCGGGCGGGGGGGGGGGGGGGGGGGCAATGGAGGCGTGAGCACAGGTGAGCAACGCGGCGGTGGCGGCAGCAACGATGCCGGCGGCGGCAGCAGCGGCGGCGGCGGCAGCTGCGGCGGCAGCACCAGCGAGGTCAGTACGCCTTATACACGACCCAACCCTCGTAGGACCTGGCACATGTGGCCCTCCACACATCACCATGGGGTAGCAGCAATGAAGGCACACCGGGCAGGCTGGCACCAAGGCTGGTGCCGCGTACTCCTCTACTCAAGGTACAACTTCTGGACCCAGAGGGGCACGCGGCCCCTCCGCGATCGCCCCTCCCGTCCACCCCAGCAGCAAGATGCTACTGCAAAGGCACCCAAGCTGCTTTGTCGCACCCACCAGCAGCACGTTTGAGCGAGCGCCAAGCTCAAAGTGAGGCCCGGCGCCGCTGCCGACTGCTCCCATGAGTCACCCAGGGACGGCAAGACACGAGGTACTGTCCGGCAGAGCCAAAGGCGCTGCAACTCACTCGGGGCTGGAGAATGCGTGCTTTTTGCACTACATGGAGGGTGTATGTGCGATGTATAGCGCATCGCAGCGTTCCCACTGCTCCCAAATGACCCAATGTGCACTGCTGTGAGCATTTGGTGCGCAGTAATAGGCTGAGCGAGGGAGCGACATGGACGTGCTCGCAGCGCCGCGTTTTGGCACTCCCCTGCATTTCAGCAGATGCATCGGGTCGCCGAGGCTGTGATGGGTGTGCATCCAATGCGGTAAGAAACCCAGAGGGCGGGCTGTTCCGCTGCCGCCGCCTTGCCGCTGCCACCGCTGCCACCGCCACCGCCAGCCTAGCTGTCTGCAGAGGTGTGTGCACAACAGAACGGTAGGCGCAGTGAGCATTAGCATTCTCGCCATGCACCGCGTTTGCTGTTATCGCCTGGGTTGTACGACAGGAGGCGGCCGGGCAGCCGCCCACTTCGCCATAGCCATACTAGCCTTGCACCTACATCGCTCGGTTGTGCCTACCGCCAGACGGTCAGTGCCAGGCCAGCTGAAAAGCCGCAGCAGCTGCCAGCCATCGTTTTCTAAGCAGAGGCGGGGCCGGCAGGCAACAGACAACCCGGTGCTCCGACCATACCATCCGCGGCATGCACACTTGAGCTGAACATCTCTCCCTTGCTGCCAGCAGAGAGCGAAAGAGCTGATAAATTACATTTGCAGTCTCTTTTCAAAGAAGGTGAATGCATCTGCTCAAATGGGAGCTTGCATTGAAGAATCACGGCACAGCAGTGCGTTTGCAGAAGGCAGGCATGGCATCAGTCTCCCGAGTGCAATGCAATGAGCCAGGTTGCAGGGACAATGGTGATGGTGGGGTGTGGTGATGATGTGTGTGTGTGGTGGGAGGGGGAAGTTTGCAATATCACATTTGACACCTTCATTCGAGGCTTACTAGGGGCTGGAGCCTCCTGAGGAGCTCGGGTGGCATGAAGGGAGCGCCAGCGCCACCGCTGCTGCTCTGGCAGTGTGTGGCGACCCGGGCCGACGGGGGGGGCGGGGGAGAGGGGGGCCCTACTTGAACTTGGCTGCGCAGGAGAACACATGGCGAGCGAGTGGTTCGGTGAGGACGATTGCAACTGAAGGCCTCGTTCGCAGTTGCGATCTGTGGGACCCCTCCTGCTCCACCCCTACCTATTCCACGCCCAAACCCTTTGCCTGCCCACCCATCCACCCGCTTGCCGCTCGACCCAGCAACCGTACAATCCATCGACAAAAATGCATGCACGTGCACTCACAGTCAAAGCGGGCAATCACGGCCTCGGCCACCTTGGCACCCAGCTTGGCGCCCTCCACCACGGCGTGCTTGAAGTGCACGCCGGCGTAGACGCGGGACCAGTTGACCTCGTCCACGGCCTACAAGAAAGCAAAGCCGGCGGAACCTCAGAACCCCGAGCTGCGGGGGGACAGCGCAGTGCAGCAATGCAAGGGTGACATACAGCAGGCCACACTGATGGACAGCACAGCGCGACATGCACAGCGCAGCTCAGCGCAGCACAGGCCGCACCTCCTGGATGCCTGCGTAGCTGCGGGGGGCCAGGCCGGGGAACTCGGTGCCGATTGTGAAGGGCTTGTTGGCGCCCAGGTGCTTGGCAATCACCGCGGCGGCGGCGCCGGCGGTGGCGGAGTGGCCTGTGTGCAAGGGAGGGGAAGGGTGGTGATGTTGAGGCGGGGGCATCCTGGGCGCTCCCTAAAACATCTATGAGCAGCAGAGCTGAACGCTGGTACCTGGAATCGATCAAAAGTCAATCAATCAAATCAATCAACCAACACGGCAACCCGGCCAGTCAATCGATATCCATCAATCCATCAATCGAATCAGTCGTGAAATGCAACGGACGAGCAGCGAGCAGTCTCTTCCCACGAGCTCTGCCTAGACCCCTGGCCGCCTCACCGCTGGGGTGCTCAGGGTGGGAGGGGGTGGTGAGCAGGGGGGTCCACTCGGCATCAACGTACGCACTGTTGCTGGCACTGCCATCGCCCTGCCTGCACGCTTGAACAGGGTTTGACAGCGTTCAGCGGCTAGGGAAGTCGGCAGGTCGCGGCGTGATGTGGGAGGGCTGGTAGGGCAGGCAGGCGTGTCGTGCGACGTGGGCCGATTGTTAGGCCCGGGCAGCAGGGAAGGCCGATTTGGGCATGCGCAAGGGGCGGCAGGCCTGTACCCTCGGCCGCCCAGGCCGTGCCCCGCCCCATGTGTATGTGTTCTACTGAGCTTGAGTTGAGCCTCACCGGATGGCGGTGATGGGGCGCCAGAAGGGCTGCACATACTTGGCCTTGTAGGCTGCGGTGGGAGGCAAGGAAGGGAGGACGAGCAGCGTCAACGCACAGCCGGAAGGCGCTGCAAAGGGGCGCCCATGCACGCAAGAACATGCAAGCATGCACTGGGTGGGTGGGTGGGGACCGGGCAGATGGCACCCGTGTGGCCCACCACCACGCCCTATTCACACCCTTGACATGCACAGCCAATGGCTGGCTTACCAGCGATGCTGGCATCCCAGGTGGCAGCGTTCAGCTGCGCAAACAGCAGGGCTGTGGCCCTGGTGGAGAAGGTACTGGGGAGCAGCGCCTGGGCAATCTGGTTGAAGTGACCGGCGACGGAGCTGGTGGCTGCTAGGGATGATGGGGACAGGAGGTAGCAAGGGTCGGCCAGCGCTGGGGCGGGAGAGGAAGGAGAGGAGGGAGATGATGAAGAGTGCAAGCTGGGACGGTGAGTGGCGAGTGCGCATAGGCTGGAGCATGCAACGCTGGCAGCACAGCCGCAGGCATGCCCACTCGACAAGCGCGCGGCGCAGCCAGCAGCTGCCAGACCGCCCCGGCACTCACCAGGGCCATCAGCCCAAAAGCGAGCTGTGTCGGACTGGTAGGCCGTGCGTGTGGTGGACTCCTTCTTGCCCAGGCTAAACACCTCTGCCAGCGCAGACGTGTAGGCGGCGCTGAGGATGCTCAGAGGCGGGGCGGGCTTGAACTGCGGCAGCAGGGGGGTGCGAAGGGTGCGGCGCGGGGGCAGGCAGCTGAGGGTACGGAGGGAGGGCGCAGGGTTGGAGACGAGGGCAGCGGAGGTGCAGCGGCGGGTCGGAGGGAGGCGGCACTGATTGGGAGGAGGTGGGCTTGGCTTGGCTCATGCACACATGCCGACCAGCCGTCCTCCTGCCAGCACTGCCTTCCATGTGTCTTCCCCTTCACCCCACCTGCACCCCCCCACCACCACCACACCACACACACACACACACACACACACACACACACGCACGCACGCACGCACGCACGCACGCACGCACGCACGCACGCACGCACGCACGCACGCACGCACGCACGCACGCACGCACGCACGCACGCACGCACGCACGCCACCACCACCACCACCACCACCCCGATCCACCCTCCCCTCCTCCCTGCTCACCCCATGCACGCGGGTGGCAGCAGCGGTGGTGCCGGGTTGCGTCCTCCTGCCCGGCCTGCCTGCCTGCCGGACTCTCCAGGCTCCCATTTTGCATCACCTCACCGCCCACCCACCCCATGCGGCCGCCATCACCCTTTTTTGCTTCGCACCTGGTTTTGCACATATTGATATTTGCAGGGAGCGCTGCCCGCCGGAGCAGGCTCGAAGGGCACGTAACGGGCAAAGCCGTCGGACTGGCTGCACGAGGGTACACAAACGGAAGGGGAGAGGGGGGTCAGCATGTGTATCTGTCACATGCATGCATATGGCGAGCTGCAGCCGTGTCGATTTGCGGGGCAGGTGGGGAGAAGCCCTTACGTGGCCTGAATGATGGCAAAGGCGGCGGCTCGCCCCCTGGCCTCTGCCTCGGCTGCCTGCTTCTTGGAGAGTGGCTGTACGAAGGGCTTGAGAGCCTGGTGCAGCCTGGCGAAGCGCCAAGGGAACAGCAAGCTCAGCACGGTGTGCCCCGCGTAGGCTGCGGCAGCAGGGTGAGGGGCAGAGGGGGGAAGGGGTGCACAGGAGGGGGGGGGGGGGGGGGGGGGGGGGCGGGCGAGGGAGGCATGTACGGGCTAATGCACCAGCGCGCCTGGCCGTGCCGGCAGTCTCCTACGCGGCACTCCAGCCGTCCGCTCACATAACACTGGCTCCTCCGCGCAGCGCTAAGACAACTGCGAGGGCTAGCCGCGGCAGGGGATGGTCTGGCTGCGGGCTGGCTGTGCGGGCATGTGGGGGGCTCACCAGTGGCGGCATCGCGCACTTCAGAAGGCTTGTTGTTGCCGGGCTTGGTGGCAATGTAATGCGCCACATGCACCTGGCTGTAGACCTGCGCTCCAGGAACGAATGCACGCTTGAGACGTGACAGCAGCCCGGTCTGGAGGGCCTGCTGTTGTTGTGACAGCAGAACGGGAGGCCGGCGGCTCGCCCGTCACCGCGCCGCCGCACACACCTGGCAGGCCCAGCTGCACTCACCCTGCTGCTGATTTGCGACGGGATTCCGTATTCGCGCACGGCGGCCTGGGCCTCGTTGTTGAAAGTCACGATCGGAGCAGGGCCGACCAGCGCAGACACGGCCCAGGCTGCGAACAGGACGGCCTGGAGGGCGCGAGTGGATGGGGCCATGTTTTGATGGCTGCGTGGGCCGCCAGCAAATAAAGAAGTTCGTTCGATTGCGGGGCGGCGGCGATGACGAGTATTTGCAGCCCCGGACTTGCCAGCAAGTGCGGGCAAGAGCTGGTGCATGCTGCGTGTGCTGCGCTGTGTGGCTCGTGCATCCCTCTTCCGCCACCCAGGTCACCCTCCACGCTGCCGCCGGCCCTGTCACCGTCCTTTGGTCCGATGGCAAATGGCTCCCCTCTCCTGCCAGTGTTGCCCTTTACATCGCTCTCGCCTTTCGCTTCCTCAGCCGCTTTGTGGATGACCTGTATGCTATCAACTGCCCCCTGCTATCTTCCCTCACCTACACCTCACAATCCTTCCCTGGCTTCCCCGAATTCACAGGCATTTACCCCCCTGCCCTCAAACCCACTGGCAGCGGCGCCTCCCTCGATTTCCTTGACGTCACCATTTCTCCTACCGGCCCTGGTGATTGACCCCCCCTCCGTACTGTTTTGTATGATAAACGTTGGGCTTTCCCTTTCCCCTTGATCAAGTTCCCCCACGCCACCTCCAACCTCTCTTCCCGGGCCAAATATGGCATTGTCACCAGCCAATTCCATCGTTTCTCACGCATCATTACAGATTTTGAGGATTTCTGTAGGTCTAACGCGCGCGTGGTTTTTGATCTTGGCTCCCGGGGTTTTGACACACACCGTTGCATCACAAAACTTGCCTCCCTGGTTCGGTCCCACCCAGTTTTCTTCCCCTATTCATTTGATCACACCATGCAGCGCATCCGCCACCACCTCCACACTTTTCAGCACCCGATTTGATTTCCTGCCCTGTTTTCTGTTGACTGCACCACGTTTGTAGGTTTCCACCTCGATACACGGGGAGCTCGCCAGCCGAGCCCGTGCCAGCGTGGCAGCGTCGGCAGCCTCATGACCGCCCGCCCCCCTGCAGGAGCGGCACTCCACCGGTGGCTCGCCACCAGCCCTGAGCAAGCAGTAGCACCACCAGCAGACGGCTACCAACCCGCCAGCGCCCGCCTCCAATCTGCGCCCTGCCCGCAGGTGTGTTCAGCCACGGGCGCAGCAGCGGCGGCGGGCAGTTTGCATCCTGCTTGCATACTGTCAGCTTGCACGCACAGCCAGCCCCCGGTGGTCCCCGTTACCCCGTTGTTCGCCGCGCGTGAAGACATCGTGTCCTGAACCTTCTGGCCTCGCTCCCGGGTGAGCCAGCTGGCATCCTGTGTGCAGGCATGCCTGGAAGCTGCATTCAGGGACCCACCACGGGCAGGCACGATACCTCCAGCAAGCACTGTAGACTCATTGCTCCTAACCAATTGCCAGTGTGGGCTTGCCAGCCCTCCATGTTCAGCTATGAGCGTACACGTACACCCGCCATGCCAGCGCTGGCGGCGCACCCCGTCGCTGGCAGCCACAGCTGGGCCACAGGCAGAGGTGCCAGCAGCAGCTGGCGGGTGTTGACAGTGGGATGTGGGGCCAACCATCATGGCCGTTTCTAAACACCGAGTCTCTCGCAACGCCTGGCATGTGTACTCACCGCTCTGTCTGATCTGATTCCGGCAGCAGTCGACCGTGTTTGGATCCTGTACACATGCGCCCGGCCCCAACTGGCAGCGCTGCATCCCCCGTCGCTGGCACCATCGTGCATCAGCGGAGGCGTGCAAGAGGGGGTAGCGACGCTCCCGGCCGCTACGGTGTCGCAGGCCACCGCAGAGCGGCAGTGCAGGAGGTCTCGTGACCTGGGTCCAACTCTCCTTTTAGCACTAGTGCATGCAGGACGGGCACAGCGTGGCAGCTGCCACGCCCATGCGTTGTGCCGCCAAGACCTGACTGCGCCGCCAAACATTGGAACCAGCGGGCAAGCCAGTGCAGTCCAGTCAGTCATGAGATGGTTCGACAAGCGCTTGGACTTCACATCCACGAGTGCAGGACAGGTCAGTGCAAGGTCGTGGAAGGCAGGTTTGAGAGCGGGTCGTGGTTGCATGAGGCAGCGTTGCACCAAGGGAGTCGAGAGCATGCAGGGGTGGCAAGCGCCAGAGGGTGGGAAGCAGCAGGAGGCGTGGACGCGGCAGGCAAGCATGTGCGGTGCCTGTGCGGCAGCCACGTTCAGTCCTGGCACACAAGCTTGCCACACAAGCTTGCTGTGTGCACCCAAGCTCTGCCCCTGGTCAGTGCGTGCCGTGTGGCGGCGGCGCTGCGGGGGGCTCACAACTGGCAGGAGGGATGCTGCAAGACTGGGGCAGCGGTGCCAGCACGGTAGGCGAGAGAGGAAGGGCAGCAGTGAGGGCAGGAAGGGGCGAGGTCCGAGTGACGGAGAGGGCACGCAGGTGCGGGCAGGGGCGAGAAGAGCAGGGAAGGAATGGGGCAGAAAGCGGGCACTGGAGCAAGGCGAGGGGAGCAGGCGCACACATGCGGCCGGGCGGCGGGCGCGGGCGGCGATGCTCGAGGGGACAAGGGTACAGGGGAGCACAGGCCATGGACAGACTAGGGGAGGGCCTGTGGCAACAACAACAATGAGGCAGACGTGCCGCCGCAGCCAGCGAGGCAGCCCGCCGGCTGCTCAGAGCTTGGCTGCCGGGGGCAGCGCGCCGCTGGCGCGCGCGCCGCCGCCTGGAATGCTGCCGCTGCTGTCTGCTGGCACCACGTAGGCACACAGCACCGTTATGTCGTCCATTTTCCCTCCAAAATAGCGATAGCTGCGGGGTTGAGCAGATGTGGGCAAATGAAACGTTCCGTTAGCGCTGAGTGCGTACCTGCTAGCTGCACGCTTCCAGACACGCCGGCTGCAGGGCAGCACGGAGCATGGCCCAGCGCCACGACAGTCCAGCAGGACAAGGACCCCCCCCGCGCCCGCCGCCATGTTGCACACTCACCCCAGCTGCTGCGCCCCGTAGGCAAAGGGCGAGAGGTGGGTGGGGTCTGCAGCGCGCATGCGAGCAAACTGGGCCAAGCTCACTGCCGCCACCTGCGCGGTCTCTCCACGCTCCTGCCCTCACAAAGGGAGGCACGCCACGGAAGCAGGAGGGATGGAGGGGCGATGAGCAGGGGCGCTCGAAGAGCACGCAGCGCGGCGCGCATGCGTGGCGCTGGCGAGCCACCAGGCATGCCCCCGCAGCACGCCTCCCTTGCCTCCACCCTCTGCCCCCTGCCCCACGCCAAGCCTGCCGCACCTTGCTGGCCGCCACCAGCGACGCCGCCTCATCTGGGTAGACGTTGTCAAACAGACCGTCCGTGGCTGCCACCACAATGTCACCAGGCTTAACCTCCACGCTGAACCGCTGCGCGACCTGCGCAAAGGGTGGCATGGAAGGGCGCCCAAAGGGAGGGAGGGTCGGGGCCAGCACGCCAGGCGAGTGGCAGGACGTCGGTGCAGGGCAGGCAGCGGGAGGCTCAAGTGCTAGGCGAACCGCTGCGCGACGTGCAGGGGGCCGGGGCCGGCATGCACGCAGAAACGCCGGCGGGCACAGGGGGTGAGGCGGACCGGGCCGTGGCTGCCACCACTCCGAGGCTGCCGCCACGTGCAAGAAAACAGCAGAGTAGCAGCAGCAGCAGCAGCAGCAGCAGCAGCGGCAGCGGCCAAGCCTAGCAGGGGTACCCACCGCGGGCGTGTCTGACATGCTGTCTTGCGAGCCTATTTGGTAGGGGAAGTTGAATTCGTGCTGCTGCTGCGGGCTCATGAACAAGAGCTCCCCCCCACGGACGATCATGAAGCCTGCAGGCAAGGGGGCGGGGCGTGGCTGCATGGGCAATCGACTGCACGTAACGAGCAGGCGGCCGCGGGGAGGCGCATGTGCCGGCGAGCGCACCCCCTTCCCCAACATCCCCCACCTCTTGGCGCTCTGCCGTTCCGCCACCGCCATCCCTACTGCTACGCCCCCTACACCCTCTCTTGTTGGTGCGTGCCACCCACCAGAGTCTCCGAGGTTTGAGGCGTGCAGGTGCTCGTTTTCCAAGCACAGGATACAGGCGGTGGAGGACCCGCGAGCAGCGGTGGACAGGTAGGCCACCTCCAGCAGGTGCTGCGGGCAGTTGGGGCCTGCAGGCAGGGCGGGGGGAGCGGCAGCGAGCACTTCCAGCACTGGTCAGCATGGCATGGCAACAAGAGAAAGGCAACAGAGCTGATCTGGCAAGGCAAACGGGCGGCGTGTCTGCGCGGCGTGCGCAGCAGCCAGCGCTTCCAGCAGCCCGCTCTACCAGCCGCCGCCGCCGCCCGCCTGCACCTGGCTGGCAGGTGCCTGTGGCGGCGTTTGCATGCCGCATGAGCTCTCTCGAGTACAGCCCAGGGTCAACTCCCACCTTCAAAGGGAAACGAGGGCCGGTAATGAGAGCAGCTAGCAAGGCCAGCTGAGCAGGCAGCAGCTGAGCGAATCAGCACACCGACGGTAGGCAATACACACGCGACGCGTCGGTGCGAAGTCCTGGCGTTGCACTTCCGGCACGCTGCTCGTTGCACAGCTGATCTCCCGCCACGCGATGCGCACACACCGCTCACCTCTGCCCAGCCTCCTACTCCGTCCGCCACCCCCATGGCGTAGCCGCGCTCGCAGATGAAGAAAGCGTCTTCGCCGCCGCGGTCGGCCTTGGCGGGGTGCGGGATCATGCCCGCCCCCGCCTCCAGCACCAGCCGAGGCACGTAGGGGGCCAGCCTGCGGCGGCGCACAAGTGGGAGGATGGTTGGCAAGGCGGGCGGATGAAGGGGGGCGGTTGGGTTCGGAGGAACATGCGCAGCTGGCGGGCGGGTGGGTGGCGGCGGCAACGGCAGGGGGTGAGCAGTCGACCCAGCACAAGGTGGCCCAGGCACGCACCCGACGTCCTCGCCCGCCGCCGCTGTCGCGCTGCAGCTTGTGCTGCGTGCCGATGGCGAGGGGTCTGCCGCGCCGCTGGCCGCCTGCAGCGGCCGGTGCTGCTGCCGCCGCCACTCGGACTGCGGGCAGGGGAGGGCGGACGCGATGGCAGTTGACGGGCGTTCAACAGGCGATCAATTGATGCCAAGGCTGCACAGCAGTGCTGCAAAGGAGCCTGCTCACACCTCATCCAGCCAGCCGCCTTCCATTCGACAAGCGCGCAGTCGCAAACAGCAGGACGGACAGCACGCACCTGAGTGGCCCATACGCCCGCCGACACGGCGGCGGTGCCCAACAGCACCGCCGCTGGCCGCTGCAGCAGGCTCCGCCACGCCGACATCACGTGCACGGCGCGTGGGCTGGGGGCGCCCGCTTTGCTGGAGAAGTTGCGGGCCGAGACCCGAGAGTGGCAGGCAGCTGCGGCCAGGCCGGTGGCCACCGCTGTCGCTGTTGCGGCAGGTGTCGAGCTCCGCATCAAAGACAAAGCGCTGTTTGCAAAGCCCGCCAGTGCCCTACTGCACATCAGCGCTGAAGCGCGAGTGGCGGCGAGCTAGTGGGCTTGTGATGCCAGCCCGATCAAAGGGCCATCCGGGGGCGAGCGGGACGCCTGGCCGCCGAGCAGCACTGCGGCAGGGTTTGCGCGCAAACAGCTGCGCGTAAAGTTTGCAGGAACTGATCGGGACGTGATGGGCAGGCTGTTCAAGGCCTGGCAAGGCTAGGAATGAAGGGTGGGCCCGTCGGAGCGGCAGCGGCGGAATGCACGCTGCAGCCCGGAATGCACTGTGCACTTCGCAGCGAGCGAGAAATGAAGGACTGGCGCAATTGCTTGTTTGGCTTGATAGTATTGATAGCATGTGGTGCAGATGAGCACGCAGTTTGCAGCGCATGCAACTGCAGCATGCAGGGCGACTGCCGGACGCGCGCACCCCCCTGCCGGCGCCTCCACCAACCGCCGCCGCCACCAACACCCGCGGTGCTGGGAGACCGGGTGTGCCGAGAGCAGATGAACCCGGCAAGAAATAAACTGCAAGTTTGTTAGCAGTGGTCATCCAGAAACAGGATGGGGCAGCAGAGCGGGCAGGCAGCATGCCACGCAGCAGCACAGCGCTGGACGGCAGTTTGGCGAGGTCGCGCAGGGCTGGCTGCCACTCCTGGACTTCCACTCAGCCTCCGTGCCGCTCGCCCAGGTAGCGTTCATGAGATGCGACACCATGAGGAGGAAACATTTGCACAAGAAGCATTCGGCTGCATCGTCCGTGCAGCAAGGGTGCTGCTCAGCTGCCGCCGCCGCCCGCCGCCGCAGCTGTTCCCGCCGTGCCGCCTGCCGGCCCTCCCCCTCCAGCTGTCGCTGCTGACGCTGCCGCCGCTGCACGCTTGGCCAGCGCTACTTCTGCCAGCAACCCATGCGCGTCCTGCAGCTGCACCAGCTTGGTGGATGCAGCGCTCAGCGCAGCCTGCAGTGTGAGGAGGCCAGATGTGGGTGGCACGTCGATTGGGGCTCGACATGGCACCTCCCTGCTTTTGCACTCCCGAATCGACTTTGCAAGTTCGGGGATGTGAAGCAGACAACCTGATCCACGAGCCTTACACACCTGCAGGTCGACCGCCGCCGCCGCATTCTGCTGCAGCAGCATCACCGCCGCCGCCACCTCCTCGCCCTCCGTGCTGCCCGCAGGCGCTGGCAGCTGCTGGATCAGGCCCTCCAGCTCCTGTAGCCCCGCCAGTAAGTCCTTGGACATCACTTCTGTCTGGGCCTGCAGCGGCATGGCGTTGAGGGGCGGCGCGCATGGGCAGGGCAATGGGTCAAGCTGTGCTGGTGAGCGAACACAGGAGATGCGGAGATGGCAGACGCCACTATGTACGTCAGAAGTTGGCAGACGCTTCAGCGGGCCGCCACGCAGCAGCCACCAAAGAGCCAACTGATGAAGACACGCTAAGCAGCAGCAACGCGTCGCCGCCGCTCGCCGTCACCCGCGGCCGCCACCGCGCACCTGTACGTCGTAAGAATGGCCCGCTGCCGCACCTCCCACGAGCACGTCGCCTTGCTTGAGCAGCTGGGGCGGCGCATCGCGCTGGAGAGCGCCCACGTAGTTGAAGAGCATCGCGTTCAGCCGGGCGGTGGCCTCCTGCAGGGACGTCACGAGGTCTAGAGGAGGACTGGACATGTTGGAAGCTGGGAAGGAAACCAGATTGGGAGAAGAGGGAGCACGCAGGCGATGCAAAGCGCTCTTTGATGTGCCGCCACGGCGTTGCCGCTGCGGCTGTGGCAGGCGCAGTTTGCACAGGGCTCTGATCGTGCATCTCTTTGCAGGCTGCGTTTCCATCTATACCCATCTACCTTATACCGATACGTCAGAGACTGCCGACACCACCGGGCGCGAGGAGAATGCGGAGCTGTGCAGCGGGGCAACTCTCTATCGCGCCTTTCCGCCGAGCAACACGGCAAGACAGCAGAAGCGCCTGGGATGGCGCGGACAGGTGCTGGCGGCCCGCAGCTCGTAGGCGGCGGAGTGCCGCGAGTGCCGCCGCCGCCGCTCGGTCACCAGCCAGCGACAATGCCCAACAGCTGAAGCAGGCACTGCTGCAGGCGGTCAGCAGGTGCGCTAAGTGTTACATTATGCATGCTAGGTGCACCGTAGGCATAGGCAGCCCACCGGATGGCAGCTGGCGGCCAGTGACGGGCGCGGTAATTCCCGGGGACGCAGCTCAGCTTGTACCTCAATCACCTCACGCTTGTGCCTGTTCCGCTGCATTATCAAACCACACGCCCGTCTGCAGGAGCAACAACCCGCGGCAGGGCAATAGCCCTCTGGAGGTGGAGCGGGCGGTGGAGGCCGCCGCCGCCGCACTTGCAGCCGCCAACCCCACGCCCGCGCCCGCCGCGTCGCCGGCGCTGCTGGGCGCCTGGGCGCTGCTGTTCTCGGGGCGCTGCCGTGGCGAGCTGGCGGCCGCTGCGGCGCGTGCCGGCGCCGTCGCCGACGCCGCCGGCGGGGTGTCGCTGCAGCAGGCGCTGCAAGCCGCTTCCGACAGCCTTTATTCAACCTTTTATCAGTACCTCCCAGTCCTTGCGGGGTCGGCGGTGGGGGCGCGGCGCGGCGCGGCAGCCACCAACCTGCAGGTGCTGCGGCCGGGGCGGGTGGACAATGTTGTGAGCACCCGCGGGCCGCTGCCGCTGCGCCTGTGCGTGTCGGGCAGCACGGAGCAGGTGAGGAGGGGGGGATGCGGGGCGGGGTGCAGGTGTGCTGCAGCTGGTGGGTGGCAGGGGCGGGCATGCAAACGCGACGAGCCACGTGCCATGCCACAGCTGCTCTTCAGCTCATTCAGCAGCTCCAATGCTTTCAATCTGTGAGTGTCATCTCAGGTATTGTTGTCGCGCCCGGTTCGTCCCTGCCGTGCAGGCCACCCCCTCGTGTGTGGCGGTGCGCTTCGACAGCTTCACCGCCCGCGTCGGCGGCCTGCCCGAAGCCGCGCTGTCGCTGGCCTGGCTGCGGCCGCTGGGCTACGTAGACACGCTGTACCTGGATGCAGGTGGGGAAGGGGCCTGGCTGCGCAGCTGCTGCCAGGTGCGGAGGGGCCATGCTGGGCAGCTGCTGCGCTCTGGTCATGCGCCTGGATAGTGTGTGTGTGTGTGTGTGTGTGTGTGGTGTGGTGTGTGGTGTGGTGTGTGTGTGTGTGGTGTGTGGTGTGTGTGTGTGTGTGTGGGGGTGTGGTGTGTGGTGGTGTGTGTGTGGTGTGTGTGTGTGTGTGTGGTGTGTGTGTGGTGTGTGTGTGTGGTGTGTGTGTGTGTGTGTGTGTGTGTGTGTGTGTGTGTGTGTGTGTGTGTGTGTGTGTGTGTGTGTGTGTGTGTGTGTGTGTGTGTGTGTGTGTGTGTGTGTGTGTGTGTGTGTGTGTGTGTGTGTGTGTGTGTGTGTGTGTGTGTGTGTGTGTGTGTGTGTGTGTGTGTGTGTGTGTGTGTGTGTGTGTGTGTGTGTGTGTGTGTGTGTGTGTGTGTGTGTGTGTGTGTGTGTGTGTGTGTGTGTGTGTGTGTGTGTGTGTGTGTGTGTGTGTGTGTGTGTGTGTGTGTGTGTGTGTGTGTCTCGCAGATGTGCCAGCAGCGGTCTGCCCCTCGGTGCCTCTATCATGCTGTGGCAGACTGACCAAAACGGGGGTGGTGTGCAAGGATCGACGGCTTGCCTGCCCCTCTTGATGCAGAAATGCGCATCAGCGTTGGCGACAAAGGCGGCCTCTTTGTGCTGCGCCGCGCTGCAGGGGCAGAGGTGGGCGGCGACGGCGGCGTGTAGCATGCCAGGCACATCCCTGGCCGTATGTGCAACATGTGCATATTACATCTAGTCTTACACCGCTCCAGCGGCATGCACGTCCGTGGCAGCAGAGGCAGCAATTCTTGGGAGCAGTATGCCTGCTGGCCAGGCGATGCCCTGCCGCCCCTTGTCATACCTGAACACAACTGCTTTGTGAACGACAGGGATAGCCAGGAAGATGCAGTAACATTGCTCTCCTGCTGTGATGCGCGCCCGCTCACTGGCCACGGCTAGCTCGACCGTGCAGCATTTACACGGTGACGGCAAGGCACAGCAGAGTAGCAGGCAGCAGGGCGGGGGCATGCAACAGCTGCAGAGGCACGCAGTCACAGACCCGCTCCTGCTCCGCTATGCCTGCGCCTCAATGCCGCCTCCGGTCATTGGCTGCACACGGGGCACCAGGGAGGCATGATGTCAGCAGCAGCACGTTTTCAATGCCAGGCAGCCATGTGGAAGCTTGCACAGTTTATACATACGGTGCTAGCAGACGCAATCGGCAGCAGCACTGGCAGCAGGCAGCGGGTAGCGGGCAGCAACTGCAGCAGGCAGCGGGCGACAGCGGGCAGCGGAAGGAGAGCGCCGAGGGCTGCAGCCGGCGCACCCAAGATTTACCTGCTGGCGAGGTGGACCGATCCCGTCTGCCAGACCTGCCTGACCTACCACCACCCCGGCTACGGCTCCGCGAGCGGTGCCGCCGCTCTGCGCTCCTGCTGCGGCCGCGCCGGCTGCGGCAGGGCGGGGCGGGGTGGGGGATGAGGCGGGGTGGGGACACGCCGCAGCAGCAAGGGCTCGCGTGCCTGCCTGCCTCGAAGCGCCTGCTTGCATGCGCCTTCGCACCAACCACCCGGGTGTTGCTCTCCCCCCCACACCCACCTCTTGTGTTCCCTGCTCGTGCTGCGGCTGCGCCGACGCTCATCCCGCTTGCTCTTGCGCTCCGCGCTGCGGCTGCGGCTGCGGCGCTTCTCCTTACGGCTGCTCCTACCCTTGCATTCCGCGCTGCGGCTGCGGCTGCGGCTGCGGCTGCGCCGCTTGTCCTTCCGGCCACGCTTGGAGTCGCTGCGCTTGCTGTCCCTCCTCTCCAGCTGCTGAGCCTCCCCATCCTCCTGCTGGGGCTCCTCCTGCTGGGGCCCCCCCTGCTGCTCTGACGAACCACCAGGCAACGACGGCGGCTCCGCGGCGGCTGCTGGCAGCTGCGGTGGCTCCACCGCCGCCGCTGCGGCGCCAGGCGGCAGCGCCTCCAGCCGGTGCTCTTCCGTCTCCCGCACAGTCGCCAGCGCGTGGATGCGCACAGCGTAGGAGGGTGGGCGGATGGAGACGTCCACCGCTACAACGGTCGCCAGGCTGCGCTGCCCGTCGCGCTCCACGTAGTGAACCGCATCGCCCTTGGCAAAGCGAGGCGCGGCGGGCTGCGGCGGCTCGGGCGGGTGCGGCTCGGGCTGCTGTGCCGCTGCCTGCGCCGCCGCAGCTGCTTCCACCGCCGCGGCCTCTGCTGCGGCAGCGGCGGCGCCTTCTGCGGCTGCCTGCTGAGCTGCTGCCTGCTGAGCTGCTGCCTGCTGGCCAGCTGCACCCTTTGACGCCTCCTCTTCCTCCTCCTCATCCGAGCCGTAAGCAAGACCCAACAGCGCGCCGCCGCCGCCGCCGCCGCTCTCGCTATCGGAGGCCTGCGCTGCCACAAGGCCAGCCGGCGCCAGCACCTCCACGGCCCCCGCCTTGGGCTGCGTCGCCTGGTGCTGCGCTGCCCGCTGCGGCGGCTTTGCTGGCAGCCCGCTGTCGTCGGCAAACGCGCGTGCAATGCCGTCTGCAGGGGCATGACACACGTGCAAATGCTGGGAGGGGACCAAGGGCGCTCGCAAGTGCCTGCATGAGCTCAATTCAACTGTTCCCACCGTTCAACCCCCGGGCCCGGCACCAAAGCAGTTGGGTGTGTCACACATGAACAAACCTTCCCGGCAGCCCGTCCACTCACCCAGCAGCTCGTCCGTCACCTCGACCAGCACGCCGCCCAGCTGGCGCTTGACTTGCATGGCCAGCGCCGCACGCCGCTCGGCACTGTCTTCCTCTGCCTGTGGGCACGTAGAGAGTGCACGGCAGGGGGAGGGGGGGAGGTATGCGCATCAAGGTGACCGGGCGGGCCCCGACCAAAAGGGTGCAGGGCAGGGCAGCGTGCAAGCTGGCGCAGGCCTTGTGCACTTGGAGCCACCCACTGGACGCCACCCACCTGCGCCTCCTCCTTGGCGGCGCTGCCCTTGTGGTCCTCATCGTCAGCCCAGCGCGAGCTGCCGGCCGCCCGCTTGCGTGCCGCTGCAGCGACGCCGCCGCCTCGCTCGCCGTCGGACTCGCCGTCGCTGTCACGGCGCCGCTTTGCGCGCTCCGCTTTGCGCGCTGCCTCACGCTCTGCCTCCACCTTGCGCTTGAGGATCTCCTGCTGCAGCCAGGAAGGGATGGCCTTCTTGGGTGCAGGCGCCGCGCCTGGCAGCGGCTCGCCCCCTGGCGCCGCCATGCCGTACGGGTCGGCGGCGTGGCTGGCCGGCACGTGGGGCGCCGCCGCGATGGGCGCGCCCCACCCGTGCGGTGCCGCCGCTGCATCCCAGACCGGGTGCTGCTGCTGCGGCATGCCGTAACCGGGTGCGGGAGCGCCGTAGCCCGGGGCAGGGGCGCCGTAGCCTGGCTGCGGCATCGGCGCTGCGTACGCCTGCGGCGCCGGCGGGTAGTACGAATACTGCTGGTGCGCTTGCGCCGCCTCCCACTGCTGCCACATCGCCATCTGCTGCTCCTGGCTGAGCGAGCCGTACTGCTCAGCCGTCATGGACTCCAGGCCAGCTGCTGGGGCTGGGGCGGGCGCTGCCGGGGGCGGCGGCGCGGGCGTGCCCCAGCCACCTGCCGCCTGCGCCGCTGGCATGTAGCCATACTGCTGCTGCTCTTGGTGCTGGTAGTGCTGCTGCTCGTGCTGATACTGGTGTTGCGGCTGCTGGTGGTATTGCGCAGGTGGGGCAGGCACTGGCGCCAGTGGCGGCGGCGTGAGCGTCGGCGGTGGTGGCGGCGGCGGCGGCGGCGGCGGTGCGAGCTGCGGCTGCGGAGGTGCAGGCGGTTCGAGAGGCGGCGGCGGTGGTGGGGCCTCCTGCTCCCACTGCTGCTCCATCACAAGCCGTCGTTTGGCGAGAGGAGCAGAGTTGGGGAAGAGGCTCCGGTGATGACGGCCAGAGAGACCTCTGCAGCACCTGGCGTTCCCTTGATCGATCGCTGAGGGATGTGATGACCAGATATACGCGTGCAGGCCTGCAATCAAGCCTGCCTGCATAAAGCTGCCCCGCTGGCAAGTGCAGAAGTCGCCGAGCACAGCCCGTCCCTGCCCGAGCGATCGCGCATTGTCTGCAGAGCAGTCATGGCTGATTTTGTGGAAGAAGAGGCCGGGGAGGAGCCGCAGGAGGAGCCGCAGGAGGGTGGCGAGGCCGCTGGCAGCGACGATGACAACGCGGGACTGCCCAGCGACGAGGAGGAAGCCAGTGGCAGTGGATCAGACAGCGACTCGAGCGCTGAGGGCAGTGACGACGAGGCGAGTGGGCTGTTTTGGTCGCTCGACAGCCCTTACAGCGCTCGTTGGCCACTCGTCGACCGCATCTGGCAGTCGGCGGCGTTGCAACGGGCTGCCGTCATGCACTGGCTGCTGTATATCGTGTGCCGCTCCATCACCGCCGCCGCCGCTGCCGTTGCCGCCGGCGGCAGCGTTGCTCACACCCCACGTTGTGTCTGCCTTGCAGGACGAGTTCGAGAACGACGGCTTCATAGTGGATGAAGCCGAGGACGAGGAGGAGGAGGGTGCGTTCCACCGCGTGCGCCGCTGCCGGCCACCGCAGCTCAAGTGCACCTGCTGCCGCTCGCACCTGCCGCGCCGCGCCACGCTGGCCACAACCTCTGCCAACCCCAAACCACTCCTGCCTCCGTCAACAGGCGGAGGCGGCGAGGGCAAGGAGGAGGGCAGCGACGTGGAGGGGGCGGAAGAGGCGAAGAAGCGGCGCAAGAAGAAGCGGCGGCGCACCGAGCTGGTGCTGGATGAGGAGGTGGGCGCTGTTGCTGGGCTGTCCACTGGTTGTCCTGTGCAGGGTCGGCTCATGGGTGCTGGGTGTGGACAGCAGCCGCAAATATGGGGTGGCGGCAGGAGCTGGCTGCTGCAGTTTGGGGCTCCGGCAGCTGCCGTCGCCCCGCGGCCTTGCAGCATCGCTCTTCCTTCAAGTTTCTGCTTTAGATGTATCCCATATCAACACCTTCGCCCTGCCACCCCCTGCAGGACTACGAGCTGCTCGAGGACAACACCGGCATCCGGCGGCAGCGCCCGCAGCAGCAGCACCGGCGCATCAAAAAGGCACGGGACGCCGAGCCCGCCGCCGGCGGCGGCGCGACGGACGCGGCGCGCGCGCTGCAGGTGGGTGGAGGGGGGAGCGCACGGGGGGGACCTGTGGGGCAGCTGATGGCTTGCAGCGCCTCTGGGCTGACGCTCCTGGTCCTTGCTGCCTCGCGGCCGGCCACCGCTTACCTGCCTGCCTCTCTGTTTGCCTGCTCCTGCTCTGCTTTGCAGGAGGAGCTTTTTGGCCTGGAGGACGATGAGCTGGAGGATGCAGAGGAGGAGGAGACGGGGGCGGCGGCAGCGCGGGGCGGCGGCGGCGGCGCGCGCGGCGCCGACCGTGCCGGCGGGCCCGGCCGGGGGCCATCACGCGACGAGGTGCCGCTGCCGGAACCTGACGACCAGGTGAGGTAAAAGGGGATACAGCGGGGCTGCGAGGGATGGGGAGGGGTTTGTGGGTGCCTAACTAGGTGGAGGAGCGGCAGCTGCCTGCACACCGTTGGGGGCAGCCAGCCAGTGGCTGCGCTCACCTCCGCGGCTCGAGTGCATGCCCTCCTTCAACCGCTGCCCTCGTCGCGTAACAACACATTGACAGTAGGTGTCACGAGCGGGTGGCGCACGATGACTTGAGGCTTCCCTGCTTGGCTTCCTTAATTGCGCTTCCTTCCCTACCTACCCGCCATCCCCCCCTCTCGTCGATGGGGGGGCTATAGCCGACCTCTGGTCGACGTGCACGTGCTGCCCTCTCACCCTTTGTGCAGTTTGACGACGACGAGGATGACTGGCTGGTGCACGAGGACGAGGAGGAGGAGGGCGGCGGCGGCGGGGCCAAGGCGCAGCGGCAGCGCCGCCGGCGCGCAGCCATGGAGGGCATGCCCGACATAGACCCCGACGCGCTTGCGGTGCGTAGCTAGTAGTGGTGCTGCGCTGTGGTGCGCGTTGGGAGGCGCCTGCTGTCAGGGTGCGGCATCCCACCGTAAGGCATGCGCCTCCCCTGTGTGTTTGATTGATTGCAGGAAGCCGACGAGCTGTTTGGCAATGTTGAGGATTTGCTGGAGATGTATGAGGACAGGTGCGAACCGCCAGCAGTAGCAGACGGAAGGCCAGCAGTAGCAGCAGCAAGCGCGGCAGCAGCAGGAGCAGCAGGGGCGACGGCGGCGGCAGTCGGCGCGCCGCGCGATGGTGACCCGACTGCGCAGCTGGCCGCAGGGCTGCCCGAAGACCTCCTCATGCAGCGAACGCTGCTGCTGCCTGGAGGCTGTGAGGGGTGCTGCATGGGCGGTCCCCAGAGGAGCCCCTGCACTCCTCTCGGCGTCAGTTTGACCCGCTGGAGCCTGTCCTGACCCTGACCCTGACCTGCCTGCACTGCTGCCTGCACTTCTGCCTGCAGGCGGCGCGACCGGCGCGACGAGGGGGCCGAGGAGGAGCCCGAAGAAGAGTACTTGGAAGAGGAGGGGGACGAGGAGGAGGCGGAAGCGCGGCGCCTGGCACGGGTGCGCTGCGCTGCATGCAAGGGCGGCCGGCCGGCTGGGTGTGCCAGGGGGGAGGGGCCTCGAGGGGCACCGTAAGCGCAGGGGTGCAGCGGAGGTGCAGCAGCCGCGCGAGGCTCGGCAGGCTGCCCGCAAGATGTGCTGCTGCTGCTGCTGCCCCCCGTCCTCTCTGGCAGCGCGCCCCAGTTTTGCCAAGCACGCTCACTTGCGCGCCCACACACCATACTTCGTGCATTGCCCTGCCCAGGAGGAGCGCCAGCGCGGCGCGGCTGCCCGGCGCATGCAGCAGCAGATCGACCCTGAGTCCATGGCCCGCCACTTCCTGCTGCCGCGGGACGAGCAGATACGGTGGGTGGGTTGGGGGGTGGGGGGGAGGTGCTGACCTGGCTGGGCAGCTTCTCGGTGCCTGACAGAGTGGCAGCAGAATGCGTGCACATCACCACCAGAACGATCTGCCCCGCGCGCGCGGCCCCCCCCCCCCCCCACCCCACACCCCACACACCACCACCCACCCACACACCGCGCGCAGCGAGACCGACGTGCCTGAGCGTGAGCAGCTGCACCGCGGCCCCGACCCCCAGTCCCTGGACCTGGCCGCCTGCGCCGCCTGGGTGTGGGACCGGCTGGCGGGGCGGCGGCGCAACGTGGAGGCGACGGCTGTCCTGGAGGACGGCGTGCGGGAGGTGCGAGGGGGGTGGGGCGGGCCGGGCCGGGGTGGGAGCCGCTTGTTTTTGTACATTGTGCTGGCGGTTGGCAGCGATGCGAGGGAGTGCGGGGATGCGGTGCAGCCTGCCTGCCTGCGACCCGACCCTGTCTGCTCACCTGCTCACCTGCTGCCCTCTGCTCCTCTCCCCAGGTCGAGGGCCCTCCCCCCCACTGGTACGGCTCCTCCAGGTGGCACCCCCGCGACCTGGCTGGCGGCGTCGAAGACCTGGGGTCCCACCGCGCGCTGTACCGCGGCCGCCCCCACAGCGACGACTGCTACGACTGGCGTCACAACGACGTGGCGCAGGCGGAGCTGCGGGGCGCCATCCAGGCGGTGCTGCGCCTGCTGTACGAAAAGCACATGGAGGTGGGTGGGCGTGGTGCCGTGGATACGCGGCGAGAGAGAAGGCAGAGGGCAAGCCGCAGGGAGCACTCGGGCGGCGCACGAGCAGTTGCAGCAGCCAGCAGCGTTGTGCGCTGCCTCGACGCCCCCCTGCCGCGTGCATTCTCTTCGTCTCATGGCGTCCCTGGTCTCTCCCCCGCAGGTCCCCTTCATTGCCCGGTACCGCAAGGAGCACTGCGGCGAGCTGCTGGCGGTGGGGGGCGAGGACAAGCCCCGGCCCCTCAAGGACGACCAGGCCAGCCAGCACTTCCCGCCGGGCACCATCAGGGTGAGGGGCTGGCTGCATAGCGGAATGGGGGCAGCAGCCGCGGTGCAGCTGCTGCGCGGCCGCTGCGCCCGCCCGTGCAGCAGGGGCGGGCCAAGGCTCAGGCAGTGCCTGCCTTGAAGTGGCGGCGCCAGGCCGCGCCGCGCCTTGCAGGCTCTGGAGAGCAGCAGCGTCCCTGACTGACGATGCTGCTGCGCCCCCCCGCGTTCTTGTTCTCTGCCAGGCTGGCGGGCGGACCATCCGGCGGTACGAAGTGTTGTACGCTGTACAGGCGCTGGCGCAGCGCTGGAAGGCCATGCAGGTGAGAGCCGGGCAGCCGGTTCCACACACCCTGGGCGGGGTGTGGTGTGGGGGGCGGGCCTGCAGGGGTCGTGCTGACGGCAGCACTGATTGCGGGGTGCGGTGGGGGCGCACATGGCGCGGTCACTCTTCGTCCCGCTACCGCTGCGGCCGATTGACCCCCTGCTATCCCCGCCCAAGGGAAGGAAGCCTGTCAGGGCTTGGCAGCGCGTACAGGAGTACAAGCCCTTTCCTCATTTCGCGCTCCTGCCCTGCCCTGTGTGTCCAGATTCGCCGCGAGGCGCGGCAGCGTGCGTACGAAAAGGCGCTGGGCGAGACGATGCACAGCGGCGAGCAGGCGGCGATCGAGGCCTGCCTGGAGGTGCTGATGGAGGCAGAGACGATGGAGGTGGGTGGCGCGGTGGGATGGGACGTCGCTTGGGGCGGAAAGGCGTGTCAATGTGTGCGCGCTCGCCTGCACCACCTTACATTCAAGACACGTACCATCTGCTGCTGCCCTGCATCGCCGCCGCTGCACTGCTGATTCCAGCTGGCACTGCTGCCACCGCGTGTGTGCAGGAGCTGGACGACGCCGAGGCCAAGTTCCGGCTGATTACGCAGCAGGCAGCAGCAGGCGCAGAGGAGGAGCTGTCCCAGCTCACCCTTGGCGGCGCCGCCGGCAGCCGCCGCCCCCTAAAGTCGACCCCCTACGCGCTGTGCCTGCGCGCTGGGCTGGGCGGCTGGGTGTCGGGGCTGGGGCTGAGCGCGGCGCAGCTGGCGGAGAACGTGGAGGCGACCTACCAGAAGCATCAGGCGCAGGACCTGCAGGCAAGGGGGCACTTGGTGGGAGGGCGAGGCAATCGTGGGGCTCGGCGTCGCGCTGCCATCGCACTACCCTGGCCGCGTGCTCGTCGCCCTCACAGGTCGGGCCGTCGCGCCTGCGTCGCCCCACCCCTGACCTGCTTTTCCCCCCGTTCACTCTCCCAGGTCACCCCGCTGGAGCACTCGGCCTCGTTTGTGGCTGCCGCCGGCGGGTTCAGCACCCCCGAGGGCGTGCTCAAGGGCGGGTGCCACGTGGCGGCCACGCAGATTGCGGCGGAGCCGCTGGTGCGCCAGGAAGTGCGCAAGCAGTACGAGGTGAGGGCCACGTCAAGGGTTGTTTTGCTGGGCGCAGGGGGCAGATGGTTGCCTTGCGCAGGGGGCTGGGCAAAATAGGGGTGGGGGCAGGGGGCAGATGAGCATGCCGCTTGCAGGCGGGCGTTGGTGGGCTTGCCTGCCGGCTCACAGCGAACTGTTGCAGGCCCTGCGCTTGTGCTGGCACTGCCCGTGCTCACCAACCACCGCCCCTGCCCTCCCTGCCCTCCTTGCCCCCTCCCTCCCTCCCTGGCAGGAGCATGCCTGCCTGTGGACCAAGCCCACGTCCGCGGGGGACGCAGCCCTGGACCCCTTCCACCCCCTGGGTGCCAGCAAGCGCCTGGTGAGCCGGGCCCGGGGGCCCCGTGCCGGGCCGCGTCACGCCATGCGGTGTGGTGCTGTGCGGTTTCTTGCGCTCGCCTCTCAGCCTCCCACTCCGCCCTTGAATGTGCTGCCTCGCCCTCTTCCCCTGCGCCCCCCCCCCCCCCCCCCGTGTCCCGTAGGTGGGCCGCCCCATCCGCCACTTTGAGGGCACAGACCTCTTCCTGCGCATCCTGCAGGCAGAGAAGGAGGGGCTGGTGAGAGGCGCAGGGGTGGCAACAGGGCCGAGCGGCTGTGAATGACGCTTCGAGGGGACAGCACGCGTGACCGACTCACAGTCTTGTGTGCTGCTGTCTGTTCAGTTCAACACTCTGACCTCGTGCCGTGGTATCTTCCCGCCCGCGCCCCCCCCCCCCCCCCCCCCCCCCCCCACCCACCCAACCACCCACCCACCCCCCCACCCCCCCACCCACCCCCCACACACACACACAGGTCACCGTCCGGTTTGGCCTCAAGTCGGAGCACGACACGCTGGACGGCGCCAAGTCGCAGGAGGACGTGCTCAACAGCCTGGCCGACGCCTACCTGTCGGGGGGCCTGTCAGGTGGGGCGGGGGGGGGGGGGGGGCTTGCAGGGGGCGATGCGTCGGGGGCTGGCGCGGGAGCGCTGGGGAGTGCCAAATACAATACAAAAAACAATGAGACGATCTGGTTGGCCAAGCGTATGCCCTGCACCTATGACTTGCTGCCTGACCCGTTGCATCCCCTTCACCCGGGGGTCCTCCAACTCGCGCAGAGGCGGCTGTGGAGTGGGACAAAGTGCGGAAGAGCGTGCTGCACGAGGCCCTCACCGCCCACCTGCTGCCGGCCCTGGAGCGCGAGGCGCGCGCGCGGCTGGCCGCCGATGCCCGCGCCACCGTGCTGGAGGCTGCCTCCGGCCGGCTGTGGGCCTACGCCTCACGCGCGCCACTGTCGGTGCGTTAGTAGGGTGGGAAGCGCAGCAAGCGAGTGCAGGGCCGCGGCGGTTGCGGCTGCGGCGGTGGCTCCATCTGTCCTGCCAGCTGCACGCCTGCCGCTGCGGCCTCCTTCCTTCGGCCCCTACGTTACGCCCCCTGGCCATCTCCACCCCCTGTTTTTAAGCGGCCTTGTAAAGGCGGACGAGGAGAATCCTCCTTATTGCCGGGTGATGGCCGCCACTCCCCCTCCGCGCTCCCTCCTGCCAAACTATCCCCCCTCTGCCTCCCCCCTTCCTTTCTGTGCAGGTGCGCTTGTTGGACGACGGCGACGAGTGCCGGTGCCCGGCCACGCTCCCTCCCCCTCTTAAAGCACTCCCCCCTTCCCCCCTTCCTGCCCCTGCAGGTCCGCCTGGTTGACGACGACGAGGAGGAGCCCGACCGCCGGGTGATGGCGGTCTGCTACGGCACCGGCAGCCCGGCGACCACCTTTGTGATGCTGGACCCCGCCGGCAACCTCATCGACTTCCTGCACTGCCCGCAGTTCAGGTGGGTCTCGAACACAAGCCAAGCAGCAAGCTTAGTTTGTGGTTAGGCCTGGGGTGCTTGATCATGCTGGAACATCAACGCCTGCTTGCGCTGCCCGCAGAGCAGGTGCAGGGGGCGAGGGGCCCGGCACACGCGGCGGCGGCGGTCCTTGCTGGTGCCCCGCGCACGATGCATACGGCGGCAGCACGTGTGGTTTGCACCACTCTGCACGCTCCTCCCCGACCTGCGCCCTTTGCT
This sequence comes from Micractinium conductrix, assembly GCA_002245815.2. Lineage (NCBI taxonomy): Eukaryota > Viridiplantae > Chlorophyta > Trebouxiophyceae > Chlorellales > Chlorellaceae > Micractinium > Micractinium conductrix. Next base: position 124,390 of record LHPF02000027.1, on the reverse strand, counting down.
GCACCGTTGTCGTGCCCAAGCGCGTACCCCACCCCACATCCCCGCTGTTCAAACATTTTTCGGTCTGTTCTTTTGCCCCGCAGCGGCGCCATCCCCAAGCGCAAGGCCCTGCCCGGCCTGGTGTACAACATGTACGAGGATCCCAAGAAGGGCACAGACGCCACTCGCATACGACAGTTCATTGAGGTGTGGGCGGGCGGGCGGGTGCACCAGTTGGTCGATGGTTCATTCGGGCGGGGGCTCTGCCATGTGTCCACAGTCGGTCGGTCAGTCGGTGGCACTGGGATGGGGGTTGGTGTCTTTGCGGGGGCTGCGCAGGTGCAGGACACGGGCCCTGGCATTGTGCGGGGGTGGCACCGGTGCACGTGACCAAAGCGCCAGCACCGTCGTTTGCCGTTTGTCCTGCCTTCTGTCGCCCGCGTCCCCCCCTTCACCCGACACGCCCGGCCCCCCCTGCCACACCACCCACCTGCAGACCCACAAGCCTCACGCCATCGTCGTGGGCGCCTCCTCCCCCGAGGCCACCACCCTGGAGTCTGACCTGCGCGACATCAAGGAGTCCATCCTGCTGGACAACCCACGCTTCATGATTGGTGGGGGGGCGGGGCGGGTGGCAGGGGCGGGGTCAGGGGTGGGTGGTGGGCAGGGCGGGGTCGGTGGCTGGTGGGCAGGCAGGGCGGGATCATGATTGGTGGGTGGGCGGGCAGGGTGTCTGTCTTTTGCGGCACTTGGCTGGCCTGAGACTGCGGGCAGGCTCTCGTGGTGCATGCTTGCATGGCGTGACGCGGCCTGCGCTTCCTGTGCTACCTCGCCTTCCCGCGCTGCCCGCCCGCCTGCAAAGCCGAACCATCCCCTTGCGCCCCTTTTCTGCAGAGCTGGGCACGGGTGACCTCCAGGTGCTGATGGCCGACGAATCCGTGCCTGCGGTGTGGGAAAACAGGTGGGACGGAGAGTGGGGCTGCTTCGGTGTGGGGCTGCTGCAGGGTTGGATGCCCTGGCTGACCCCGCCGCGTCCCCGCTCTCTGCTCGGCTGCGTCTGTACACTGCTCCTCGCCCCTCCCACGACTCTTTTCGCCTGCCAGTGTCGCGGCCCAAGAAGAGATGCTGGCGCACGCGCCGCTGCCCATCGTGCGGCGCGCGGTGGCGTTGGGCCGCCAGGCCCTCGACCCCCTGGCCCTGCTCTCCTCGCTGTGCGGCCGGGGACAAGAGGTGCTGGCGCTGACGCTGCACCAGCTGCAGGCGCAGGTGCGCGTGCTTCGCCTGTGCGGAACTTGGAGGCGGCGCGGCTGCCAAGAGCACGTGCAGCCAGTGCCTGCTTTGCCTGCCGCCGCTGCCGTCGCTGCTGCTGCTGTATGTGCCACAAACCACCTACCCGTCCACTCTAACTCCCACCCCTCCCCGGCAGATCCCCGAGGACGACCGGCTGATGATGGTGGAGCGCGTGCTGTGCACCGCCGCCAGCCAAGTGGGGGTGGACCTCAACGGGGTGGCAGCCTCCTCCTGGCTGGCCGCGCCGCTGCAGTTTGTGCCTGGGTGAGTGCTTTGCGGGTTGATGGGCGGGGTGGGGGGTGTGGCGCTGGCGGACGGTATAGACCGGGTTGCGGTGCATGGGCGGCAGGGCGCCAGCTGCCTCGCCGCCCCGCCTGTCCCTCCATGCACTTCGTTGCGTCTCCCCCCCAACCCCTCCTCCCCCTGCCGCCCTACCTTTCCTCCCCCCCTGCGTCAGCCTGGGCCCCCGCAAAGCGGCGGCGCTGCTGCACGGCGTGCAGCGCGCGGGCGGGTTTGTGGAGTCGCGTGCGCAGGTGAGGCTCCCTGCTCCTGCGGAGGGCACCCTGCCCAGGCGCATCACACGTGATCGCACCCAGTGTCCGGTCGCCTCCTCTGCCTCTTAGCCGTCGGTACCTGCTGTTAGCAAGGCGGGGTCCACTCCAGTTCTTGAAGTTTCAGCGCTGCCTGCCGCTGCTGCCGCTGCCGCAGGTGTGGCGTGAGCTGGGTGTGCTGGGCAACCGCGTGTTCAAGAACGCGGCAGGCAGCCTGCGCATCCGCGCCTCCACCAAGAGTGAGCTGCTGCCTGCACGTGGTGGGGTCGTTTTCCCTGCTGGCTCGCCCGACTGCCCTGCCGCCACCTTCTTTGCTGCCCTGCCCAGCCGGGTTGGCTGCACTGCATTGCGTACAATACCGGCCCACTCCTTGGCGGGGCGTGATGCGGCTCAGGCCGTCCATGTGCGACTCGAATGCAAGTGGGCCCAGAGCAGCCTTCGCTCTCGGGCGGAGGGGGTGGGGTTTTCGTAGGGTGGCGGGCGGCCCTGCAAGGCTCGTGCATGCACACCCTGGTTACTCCAGCCACAGTCCTGCATCCCCCATCTCCTGCACTGAGCCCGTGCATCCTTACAAGTCTGGCTTGCCGCGCTTTTGCCACGCTGTCGCGCATCCCCTGCATGCGCCTGTTCCTTGTTGCCACCCTAAACATGCCCTGTCCTCTGGAGTCTGTTTCTTGTGAGCTCTCACTGTGTTGGAGTGCGGGCAGCCTCAGCACAGACCCTCCCACGTCTGGCGCCCCTGCCGCGCCCTCTCGACATGCCTCTGAACACGCTGCCTCGCTGCCCCGCTGCTTGCCTGCAGGCACCGCCAACCTGGACATGGACCCCCTGGACGACTCGCGCATCCACCCAGAGAGCTACGACTTTGCCATACAGGTGCGCGCCGAACGTTCCTTCCCTTCCGCGCTGGACGGCTTGCTTCCCTGCTGTTTTGCGCGTGCGCACGGGAGGGGGGGCCACGGGGTGGGCTCCCTGGGCAACATCCGCCTTGTGTCGCTCTGCGCCTGGAGGGAGAGGCGGCGGCGGGTGTCTGCCGAGGGTGGCCCCTGTTTCAGCCACTGACCCCCCACCCCCACCACCCACCCGTGACCCTCCCGCCCCCAACCGCGCCCTCCCCTCCAAAAGATGGCCAAGTCGGCGGTGCAGGGCGAGGGCGGCGAGGAGGAGGCGGAGGTTGCCGTGGAAAACGCTTTTGCTAAGCCAAACGTGAGTGCAAGGGGTGTTGGGCTCAAAGTGGAAGGGCTGAAAGCCAGCCACGTGGGTGCCCCTGCTTTTGGAGCGTCGTTGGCATGCGTGCAGTGCAGGCAGAGACGTGGCGGGGGCAAGCGCTGCCCCTGGGAACACTCCGCCTAACTGCAGTGCGGTGCACGTGCACCAGCCACCCAACGCACCCCCGGTCGATCCCCCTCATCTCCACCCTGGCACCGGGTGCAGGAGGTGGAGGTCCTGGATTTGCTGTACTACGACCAGCACCTGCAGCAGGAGCTGGCGAGCAAGGCGGCGGCAGACGGCGGCGCCGCCGACCCGCTGGACGCCCCCCGCTCTCGCCTGGCCACCCTGGTACGTGCGGGATGCGTGCATGGGCAGCCGGCGCGGCTGGGAACGTGCGCGGCAGGCTGGCTGGCTGCGCAGGGCAGGGAATCTGGTGGCCAGGCGCGGCGGTGCAGCACACCCGGTGCACACCCGACGGTGGTTTCCACGCGTCGCTGCCCCCGCCTGCCGCACGCACGCCTTGCAACAGGTGGACATCCAGATGGAGTTTGCGGGCCCCTTTGGGGAGCTGCGCAAGCCGCTGGAGCCGCTCAAGGTGGGTGGGTGCATGGGCCCAGGGGTGACGCGCAGGTGGCGGCCTGCCCGGCAGCCCTGGAGGAGGAGGCATCCTCTCCCTCCCTGTCAAGCCACTTGCAGGCCGCTTGTTGCGGAACACCACTGGTTGGTCCTCACCGGCCCTTGCCCACTCTGCTTATGACCCCCCCCCCCCCCCCCCCCCACACACACACACACCACCACCACCACCACCACCACCACCACCACCACCACCACCACCACACACCCACCTGCAGCCCGAGGAGGTGTTCTGGCTGTGCTCCGGGGAGACCCAGGAAACGCTCAAGCAGGGGCGCAGGGTGGAGGCGCGCATCCGTAACATTGGGGACAACGTGAGGGGGGCTCGGCGGGCGGGCGGGCGGGATGGGCAGCGCAGGGGGCAGCGCAGCTGCCACGAATGCCCGCTGCCTCGCCGCTGCGCGTCCCGCCGCAGCCTCTCGCCACACACAGGCCCTCTGTCTGGTGTGTCGCCGATTCGCAGGAGATCCGGTGTGTGCTGCCAGACCTCAACGGGATCGAGGCCACAGTGGACAAGAGCGAGGTGCGTGCGCGGCTGTGCGCGTGCATTTGTGTTTTGACAGGCTGGCGCTGCACGGCCTGGCACGCCGCCGGCAGGGCTGGCTGGCCGGCAGCGCTCTACCACCCCGTCCCTCCCCTGCTGCCCCGGCCGCTCGTTTGCCGCGGCGGCGTGACGACTCACCCTCCGGCGCGCCTCCCCGCCCCCTCCCCCCCTGCCAGGTATCGGTGAGCCTCAATCGAGAGATGGCGCCCCGGCAGGGGGAGTGGTCATTGCGAGAGGCCAACCTGCCGCTGGAGCAGAACGGCACGCTGCAAGCGCGGTGGGTGGCGTGCAGGCGTGGGCCGGACGGCGCCGTGCATGCGCGCGCTGGCGCTGGCGCTTGTGCGTTGCTGGCCGGTCAGAGGTTGTTGTGCCAGCGCGCCCCTCTTGCACCCTTGCCTGCCATCCATGCCCTTACTGCCAGGTAGCACCGTAGTAGACTGTGCCGTCTCCCCCTCACCGACTTGATCAACCCCCCCTCACACAATGTCATTACTAAACCGTGCCGCGCGCGCGCGCCCCCCCCCCACCCCACCCCACCCCCACCCCACCCCCCCACCCCCCCACCCCCCCACCCCCCCCACCCCACCCCACCCCACCCCCCCACCCCCACCCCCACCCCGCCCGCAGCGTGCTGGAGATCTTCCCCGACCAGTTCATCGTGCGGCTGAGCTCCCGCAGCGACCGCATGCCCGACGACATGTGGGAGGCCAAGTACCTGATATGGAACCCCGGGGAGCGCAAGGGCGTGGAGGGGTGAGGAAGTTGCTGCGTGTGCTGTGTTTTTCTTAGTGTGGGTGGGCTGCACCGGCGAGAAGCTGTGCGAGGCCACGTCCCTCCTGAGGAGCACCGGAGGAGAAGCGCACCGGCATGGAGGGATGAGCGCGCACGCTTTCCCCCGCCTCCGCTCCGCTTGCCCTGCTGCAGTCGGCCTTCCCACTGTAACCACCCCACCGCCTGCCCCCCTCCCCCTCCCTTCCTGCCCTCCGCCGCCCTCGGGCCCCCACTTGATCCCCGCCTGCATCGACCCCTCCTCGCCCCATCTCACCCCCTCGCCCCTCTGCAGCTACCAGATGCCCAGCAAGCAGGACCTGAAGGAAGCGGCAGAGGCGCGGCGCAAAGTGGCGGCACCCAAGGTGGGTGGGTGGGTGGGTGGCATTGGTGGGCATGTGTGGCGGGCGGGCGGGTGGGCGGGCGGGTGGGCGGTCGGTCGGATGGGTGGCAAACGAAAGCCTTGAAGTGGTGGCAACGTCGCCCTCCACCACCCCTCGGCAGCTGCTGCTTCGTGTCTCATCCTTCACCTCCCCTCATCGCACCGTCCCCTCTTGCTGTCCCCCCCTCCCCCCTCCCCCTGCAGTTCAAGGCCCGCCCCATCCAGCACCCCCTGTTTAAAAACATCTCGCTGCCCGACGCGGCTGCGGAGCTGACAGTCGACGACGTGCCAGTTGGCTCCTGCATCATCCGACCCAGGTGGATGGGGGGTGGGTGGGGGTGGGGGCGTGCGGGTCAGAAGAGCGGCCGCAGGAAAACAAGCGCGAGGGGTTGGTGGCCTCGCCCTCACGTCGATGCGCCTTGTGTGTGTGTGTGTTGATTTGTTTCCAACTAGACGTGGTCTGGCTAGGGAGGCTCGCCCGCCGCCCTCCCCTCCCCACCCACCCACCCACCCACCCACGACCCACCACCACCACCACCATCATGTCTTCCGTCTTTCTCACCCGCTCCCCCGCCGCTGCCACACTCCACCCTGCTTCCCCGCTGCAGCGCGCGCAGCGCCCAGTTCCTGAACGTGACGTGGAAGATGCCAGAGTCCATCTGGCACGTGGACATTGAGGAGAAGGGCAAGGTGGGCCGGGCGGGCTGGTGGGAGGGCCCTGGGAGTGGCGGGAGGGCCCTCTGGGGGGGAGCGGCGGCAGGCGGGAGGCGGGAGGCCCGCCCTGAGGGTGCCCGCAGCTGAGCTCGAGGGCGAGGAAGGCGAGGGGAGGTGCACGGCACGGCGGGCATGCATCTTGGGCGCTGTGTAACCCAACCTTCTGCAAGCGGTTCTCTGATGCCGAACCTTCCACAAGCAGTTGTCTGCCCCTGCCTCCTCCCCTGCTGCAGACCGCGGGCAGCCTGAAGCTGGGCAATGAGCTGGTCATTGAGTTTGTTCCGGGCGGCAAGAAGGAGTCGTACGAGGATTTGGATGAGGTGGGTGCCGCCGCGCCTTGGGTTCTCGCGTGGCTCTGCGCTTGTTACTGCGGGTGTTAGTTTGTGTGCAGTGCCAAGCTCTCCACCGCCTCCCAGGTGTTGGTCGTCTGACGCGGCCCGTGTCAATCACACTTGGTCAAGCGTGCGGCCCAGGCAAGCGAACCGTCGCCGGCCGGCAGCGCTCTGGCACCCCCAACACCCCCCTCATCCACCCCCCTCCACCTGCCTTTCGCCGCCCGCAGGTTGCTGCCCGCTACGTGGAGCCCATCCAGCAGCTGCTTGGTGCTCTTGTGAAGCACCGCAAGTGGAAGAAGAAGGCGTGGGACGAGGCCAAGGTGGGTGGGCTGCAGGGGGTGGGGGTGGGGGGCTGCAGGGGGTGGGCGGGCTCGCGGAGCAACGGGCGGCTGCAGCCTCGCTTGGCCGCGTTCACGCACCAGTGCATTCGATCAACCAACAGCCCTCCCTCTGCCCACCGTCCGCCTTGACCCCCCCGCAGGAGGACCTGCTGCAGGAGAAGCAGAGCAGCCAGGGGCGGGCGGTGTACTGCCTGTGCTACGAGCCGTCCCGTCCCGGCGCCCTGGTGCTGGGCTACATCCTGCACCGCACCCCCAAGCGAGAGTACTTCATGCTCACGCCAGACGGGGTCTACTTCCGGAAAAAGGTGCTGGGGCTGGGTGGGGCTGGCTGGTTGGCTGGCACCAACCATGGCACAAGCCAGGCCACCAGGCATGGCACAAGCCAGCAGCAGCACATGCAGCGGGTGGGAGCTGGGCGCCGGTTCGAGAGCAATGGCTGCTGGAAGCTTTCTCATGTTCAACCAGAGCTGCGCTTGTGGTCACACCATGCTCCTTCCCACCCCTCTCCCCTCCCGGCCCACAGGAGCACTCGAGCTTAGACCGCATGCTGCACTTTTGGCAGAAGAACCCGCACTTGCCCTCGGCGGTGCCGTCGCTGCCGCCGCAGGAGCTGCCGCCGCCGCCGCAGCAGGTGCGGGGCATGGTGGGAGGTGTTGCTGTGTGACCAGTTGCAGCAGGCAGGGCACCCCTGCTCGCCTGCCTGTGTGCCTCAATTACTTTACTCTTCGCCTGCCCAGATGGCCTGCCCCTGCCCCTGCATTCAACGCTCCTGCCCACACTAACCCCTCCTTCACTCCCTCGCCCCGCCTGCCCTGCCCCGCAGGTGCCGCCCACCATGGCGACCGGCCGTGGCGGGCCCCCTCCTCCGGGCTCCTTTTACCAGGAGCAGCAGCAGGCGCTGCCGCCGCTGCCGCCCCAGGCGCAGCAGCAGCTGCCGCCGCCGCCGCCGCCGGCAATGGCGTTTCCCGGCGGCCCTGGCGGCGACTATGGCGGGCTGCCTGGCGGAGGCTACGGCGGCCCGCCCAGCGGCGGCTACGGCGGTCCCCAAGGCGGCGGCTTTGGGGGACCGCCAGTGGGAGGGCCTATGGGGGGGCCGCCACCTGGCGGCTACGGCGGCCCGCCCAGCGGCGGCTGGCAGCCTCCTGGCCCGCAGGGCGCGCCGCCGCCCGGCCAGGGCTTCATGCAGGGCGGGCCTCCCCCCCGCCCCGGCTTTGTCGCGCAGCAGCAGGCGGCGGTGATGCAGGCGCAAAACGTGGCGGCGCAGTTCCAGGCGCAGCGACAGGCGCAGATGCAGCAGCAGCAGCAGCAGCAATGGCCGCAGGAGCCTTACCGCGGCCCTCCCTCTGGCCCTCCCTACGGACGCTGAGCGCTGTGCTGCTGCCATCCCCCAGTCTCTGCTGTGAGCCTTTGCTTCTCTCTGCCTTGTGCTGTGCTTGTCCTGCTAGCCCAGCTTTCTTATTGGAACTAAAGTGCTGAGAGTCTGAATTACACGAGCCGGTACATCAGCTGCCTGTGTAATGTTCAAAGCGAATGTTTGCCAGAGTCAAATCACAAGTGCTGCCCTGCCTACGTGGTCGCTGCCTGCCTACACACTGTTGCTCGGGAGGCCTGGGCCGCTAGCTGCCCTTGCCCCCTGACCCAAGCCACGCCCTTGTGCGTTCCAGTCGCCAAAACGCGCACCGCTGCGCTGCATGCGCAGTCTTGCACGCCGCGTCTTGCACGCCTGCCCTACCTGCCCTGAGAAAGAATCGATTGAAGCCTGCGTGTCAGATGGCTGCTGCCCTGCAGCCCCCCAGCGCAGCGTCGCGTCAGTGATCCAGCGCTGCCTGCTGCTGCGCTGCCTGCTGCGCCTGCTGCTGCGCTGCCTTCTGGATAGGCAGGAAGAGCTGCAGGGCGGTGGGAGGCGAGGGCGATCAAAGTCAGGCGTTGTGAGGTGTGTGGCAGGGCAAGTGACGGCCTCCTTGCATGCATGCCTGGCCGCGCGGCGCCCCAGCACAAGCAGCTGTGCCTCAACGCCAGCGGTTGGCCTCAACTTGGGGTGGGACCCACCTTGAACTCTGGCGGCAGCTCCGCCTCGGAGTAGAGGCGGTCGGAGAAGTAGATGCGGCGCAGGCGGCAGTTGGCGTGCACCTGCAGGGTTGCAGGGTGGGTGGGCGGGTCCCTGATGACACCACAAGCAGCGGTCCAGCCAGCACAAACCCCTCTGTGGCCACCGCTGTACAGCCGTTGTTCAGCAACCAACCCAAACTTCTGCTCAGCGGGTTTCCCATCCAGCAACCACCTGCACGCGCAGCGTCTCCACATAGTTTGTGCCGTAGGCGCGCTTCACAAAGTCGGCCAGGTTGAACTGAACCTGTTGCAGGGGTGGCAGCGGCGGCGGCAGGTACGGAGCGGTGAGACGCGACGTGGCCAGCACGGCCAGGGGCAAAACGGCGCGTGCATGCTGCGCCTACGCAGGCTCATGCTGTTGTGCTGGCCCCTCGCACCTGGTTCCAGCCCTCGTCCAGGCGCATGGGCATGGTGCAGATGAAGGGCTTGACACGGGTGGTGGACTGCAGGGCAAGGCAAGGTGGACAGGTCAGTGGGCACCAGCGCAGGTGCGAGGCATTGCGCAGGCGCGTGCGCAAGGCATCTGCGCATGCGCCGGCGCGCGCCTTGCTGCCAGAAAATCTGCTGATGCGGCGTCTGTCAGCCCGACAGGGCCAGCACCCACGAAGTGCGACTGCCCGCCCGCGTACCTGGTAGTTGGAGGCGCGGAAGCGGCGGCGCACGTTCTTGTCGTCCAGCACCGTCACTTCGAAGGTGAAGTACTTGTTGAGGTTCTTCACGATCATCACCAGGAAGGGCAGCTTGATGCCCAGCGTCTTGGCGGGGTCGGCGGGGCACGTGATGTAGGCGGTGGAGACGTTGGCGCCCGCCACCTCCAGCACGCTGCTCTGGATGTCCTCGTCCGTCAAGCGCTTGATGTGCCCATTCTCCACTGCGAGCAGGGGGCGGCGGGAGGCGTGCAGGGCGGGGCGGGGCGTCAAAAACCGAGACCCCTCCTGCACATGTTTGGCGGGGGGGCCGCGGCGCGTCATCACGCCTCCACCGATCTGCAGGCTACGCCCACAGCCCTCGAGGCGGCCCCCAGAGAGCAGCCCACCTTCCGAGCCCCAAATGGACAGTGGCTTGCTCCCAATTGAGTACAGCAGGCTGAGAAAGCCGCTCTGATAGGAGCTACCGAACAGACTCATGGCGCGGGGAGCCGCCGCTCCGCTCTGCCGCCCGCCCAAAAAGCTGCGCCTGGTCAAGGGCGTCGAACGCCGCTGCGGGTCGCTTCGGACAATGAGAAGACGATTGAGAGTGCGAGGAGTGCGGCCGCAGCGGGCCAGGAGCACGCGATTGCGAGGAGTGCGGCCCCGCCGACGGGCACGCTGGCACCCGCCGCCCTGCGCAAGCACAACACGACCGCAGCAACGCCTCCACGCTTGCTGCTCGTCTCCCATCCCCTTTGAACCTGGCCGTGCTCAGCTGGCAGTGCCAAGCATTGCCTGGGAGGCGGACCCGGGTCAGTCGTGGAGCCACCAGCGGGACGTGCAGCGGGACGTGCAGCGGGACGTGCAGCGGGACTCCAGCCACTATGGACCGGGGCTCAGATCGGCGGGCTGCTCATCATGCTGGCAGGCGGGCGCATGCCAGCATTGACGGTGTTGCGACGCTCTTGTTCTGCAGCACTGCCCGCCATCGCAGCACGTCAGACTGACCTTGTCCGCTTGCCTCCCTGCCTCTTGCTCGTTTGTCACACGCCTCCCGTCAGCCTCCGCCGCATCCTGGGCAGTGTCCTTAGGATGCGGCAGCAGCTGGAGCCACTTGGGCAGCACCAGGCCATCCCGATGTCCGGTTACTTTGTTGCCGCCGTGCTGCTGCAGTTCCGCCAATGTTGCTGCGTTTGGCATTTGGCCGTGCCCAGCATGAACCTGGGGGTGTTTGCCCCTGCCGAAACGTGTCTGGTCAAGACTGTCGTCACCAGACCCAGAGTGCGCAATGTGAGGGCGAACAACACGAGTGATATTCTTTCCTGACCTGCGGCAGCGGCAGCGGCAGCGGCAGCAGCAGCGGCAGCGATTGCAGGCGACGTTGAACAGACAGTGGAGACGTGCGGCCGCTGGCGGCGGAGCATGGATGAGGGGAGATGGAAGCGCAGGGTATGCTCCCCTTGAGCATTCCCGGGCTCCCAAACACGTCTGGCGAGCCGGAAACAACAGGACGCTGTCAGCGCGTCGTGCGAACGAAAGCTGCACGGCGGCGGGCTTGCGAGCGGGCGGCTGGAAACAACTTGAGGGGCGCGCCGCCGCCCGCTCACCCTTCCCTTGCTTGGAAAGTTACTGGGAGTTACTTTGAGATCCTATGAAAGACAGCGACACGCGGAAGGAGCGTGAAGAAGGGTGGAGCCAGTGATGGCCACCCCGGCGAAGTTCGCCGGGCGCCTAACAAATCTCCGGTGAACTCGAAGAGTCTTTCCGGCGAACGAAAAAAGTGGGGAAAGTGGGTTTTTGGGGGTGCTGAGCACCCTGGGCAAAGCATGGGGTGCAGTGCAGCTAATGTTAGGTCCAATTCGGTCTTCCCAGCTGCCTCCCAGGCCCTGCGGACTCACAATTAAGCACTATGGCACCCAAAGCAAGCCAAGCAGCAGAAGGGGCAGTCTGCGGCCGAACGCATGCTCGCCAGCTTGCGCTCGCATGCCAAGGCAGCCTGATTCACAACCCCAAAGCCCTGCGCATTTTTGCCCGCGCCCTTGAGCTGAAAAAGAACAAGCAGTGATTTTTAGGTGTAATTGTACCAGGGCACTGCAGAGAAGAACTTAGAGTTTGCCTGCTGGTGGTGCGGGGCTTGGGCTGCGCCAGAAGTGGCGGCGGCAGCGCCGCGCTGAGGCGGCGGGCCATGCTGAGGCCAAAACAGGCGGCAGTGCCTGCCTCCGCGCGCTGTATGATGCTCTTTTGGGCAGGTCCGGCGAACTCGGACCCTCAGCGTGGAGGTTCACCGGACCGTTTGGCCATCACTGGGTGGAGCAGCCCTCTGCTCCCCAATTCTGCCTCTCGCCCTCGTCACACGGTGCTCAGACTACTGGATATTTGCTCCAGTGGTACGCATGCGCTGTGGTGGTGGTGAGCGCTGGGTGGGCAGCAGCAGGGCCATACAAATGTTGTGGGGCTCTCCCTGGCGCCTTTCCAGCCCTCTCACTCGTAGCCGTATGCCCGTGTGGACCGCAGGGCTGTGCTGCCTACGCCTTAGCCGCGGCGCCGCTATCTCGCTAGGCGCCACAGCCGCACCGCCGGCCGGCGCCTCCTCGCTGCAGCGTGCTGCATACTCGAGCCGTGCTCCGGCGCCAGCAGCTCCAACAACAGCAGCGGTAGCGCAGCGGGGCGGGCAGCGTTGCATGGCAGAGTCCCCCACCGCAGCCGCGTGGGCGGCCGCTGCAGGCGCCGCGCAAGCGTCCGCACTTGCCGCGGCTCAGGCAACCGGCAGCGCAACACCTGCCGGCGGCAAGCCACTGCCGGTGGTGCTGGTGGTGGCGGTTGCGCTGCTGGACGGGCAGGGGCGCGTGCTGCTGGCGCAGCGTCCCCCTGGCAAGAAGCTGGCTGGCCTGTGGGAGTTTCCAGGTAAAGGTGGGGAAGTTGAGGACAAACAAGAAGGAACAAGCTGCCCAACCAGTGCAAGGGGTCGGTCGGCATGTGCAAGGACAGGTGGCGGCATCTCGCAAGACGGTAGAGAGGCACGGGGTGCCGTGCATGCATCTCGTTTTGCTGCTGTGGGGTTGCGTCTCTGCCCCATATGTCTCAACTTGTGCACATGCGTCCACACCCCACCTCCCTTCTCGCCTGCAGGCGGCAAGGTTGATGCGGGCGAGAGCCCCGAGGCGGCGCTAGTGAGGGAGCTGGCAGAAGAGCTTGGCATCGAGGTGCGTGGGTGGGCCGGCAGCGGCGGTGGAGGCGGTGCGGCGGTGCTTCTCGCCTGCAGCCCCTGCAGCCCCTTGCGCGCTGCACCCCCTGCCTTGCCCCCCGTCTGCGCTGCCCGGCCCCCCGTGTGGGCGAGCTCGCAAAGCTGGGGCTGACAGGGATGGATGGCCCTGCCCTCCCCGCTGCTCCTCGGTGCAGGTGGCGCCTGGCGCCCTCACCCCCCTCGCGTTTGCCTCTCACGCCTACGACTCCTTCCACCTGCTCATGCCCACCTACGGCTGCGCGCACTGGAATGGCGAGCCGACGGGCTGTGAGGGGCAGGTGCGCCTGTTCTGGCCCTGCACACCCGATCGCGTCAGCCCCGCTCAGCGCCGCACGGGCAGACGCGGAGCAGCATCGCCCTGTGACGCACGCATGCGATGCGAGCGAGGGGCCGCGAGGGGCATGCAAGGGAGGGCAAGGGGCAAGGCGGGCAGGCGCGGCCCTCTTTTCTTCCAGAGGAGCCCGAACGCCTCCGCCCGACTGCCACCCCTCTCCTCTCCACCTCTGTTGGCTCCAGGTGCTGACGCTGGTGGCAGAGCACTTCTGAGAATGGAATGCATCTATCTGCAATGCCTCCCCCTCCCTTGATCCCATCGCTTACCCCCTGTCCAACTCTCTTCCGCCTCGCTCGTCTGCAGGCGGTGGCGTGGGTGACCGCCGAGCAGCTGCTAAAGGGGGCCTATGCCATGCCTCCCGCGGACGAGCCGCTGCTACCCGCCGTGCTGGCGGTCATGCGGGCGCACCGCGCCGCTGCCACTGAACGCGCTGCCTCACTGGGCGTGCCCGGTGGTTGGGAGATCTAACCCATCGAACACTGCTGCGGGGCAGCGGCGCCACCCGATTTGCTGCGACAGGGGGCCTGCCTGCCCTGTACTGTCTCGCTCCCATGCCCGTTATTGTCCTGTACTATTTCCTGGCCCCTCTGCCCTCCTGGTATTCACTTATTTTTTAGCCTTTCATCCCCTGAGCTTGAACACCGACCGACAGACCCACCGATGCCAGAGTTCTGCCAGTGCTATTCCTCCAGCCTGCTTCAGCTTAGCGCTCCTCTCGCGAGACTGCCACTTGTGAGTTGCCTACTGCCCGATTCCAGCTTGCGCCAGGCAGCAAGCAGGTCGCTCAGACGGACCATCAGGTGGTGGGGCCTGGAAGATGGTGGGCGCTGTATGTGCGCACTTTGCAAATTTGCAACAGCGCATGCCTAGCTGGTGCAAGAGGCCGGTAACACGCAGTTTGGCGACGCTGAATGAACGGGACGCAGCCTTTTGTCGCTGCGCCGGCCACACCGCCCGCCCACCAGGCGTGCCGTCTGCAGGTCCATGCAGCTCGCCCGGCCACTTCGCGCGTCAAGTGTAATCGCGATTGCTATATCGAGTTCCCTGCAAGTCGGTGCACCGCACAGCAAGCCTTTTCGGAGCCTTGATCGCTCGCTCGGTGCTCACAACTTGGAAGGGTGTTCTGTCTGGGCCATCCGCCGACCTCCTGCACCTAGACTATCTACCAGAGCGCTCAGGCGACGACGGCAGGCGCTCGGCAGGCAGCACGGGTCTGGTCGGCCGACAGCGGTCGCAGCAATGGCGCGGCGCTATGATTCGGTGCGATGGCGTGATGGTGCGGTTGCCGAGAGCTCGCGGGGCGCTGTGGCGAACGGAGGCAGCAGCCGATCACCGCCGACTTCCTGTTCCTCTCTCCCTGCAGCGCACGACAATCTTCTCGCCCGAGGGGCGGCTCTACCAAGTAGAGTGAGTCGTGCAGCAGGCCGCCAGCTGCTCGCGGCCACCGGTCGATCACCCCGCCGCCCCGCCGCTGCCACTCTGTTCTACTCAATCTTTGTGCCTGTCGCTGCTGCGCAGGTATGCCATGGAGGCCATCTCCAACGCTGGCTCATGCGTTGGAGTGCTGGCCAAGGATGGGGTGGTGCTGGCGGCGGAGAAGCGCATCACTAGCAAGGCGCGTGTGGGCAGGGCAGGCAGGGTGGGCACATCACCATAACGTTTGGACCAGATTAGTCGACTGCCAGGAGGCAGGGCTGCTGCGGGGGTGCCGCGCTTCGCCGGCGTAGGCATGGAGACAGTTGCCGCTGCACGTGCCTGCACGCCATCGACTGCGCTGCAGCGCCTTCAGCTGACCCGGCCCTCTCGCTCCCCGGTGGCCCACCTTTGCAGCTGCTGGACACGCAAGCGGTGGGCGTGCGGCGCGAGAAGATGTACCGCTTGGACGACCACATCGCGTGCGCCGTGGCAGGCATCACCGCAGGCAAGCGCACACGGCGGGGCGCAGGGGTGCAGTGTGCGTGCCCAGGGCAGCTGATGGTGCCATGCGTCCAGTTTGGTGCCGGGCAGGGTGCAGCAGTCGGCAGGCGCGTGCGGCTTGGCCCGATGCCGTATCACGGGTGCGAGGGTTCGTCCTCGCCACCAGTTTTACCGACAGCACCACCCCTCCCCGGCTGCAGACGCAAACATTTTGGTCAACACCTGCCGCCTGGCAGCGCAGCGCTACCTGTTCACATACCAGGTCTGTGGGTGTTGAGGGGCCCCTGTACATCGCAGAGGGGCTTGGGGGCGGCCTGTTTGACGCGCTGCTGCTGCGAGCGGCGCCGGGCCGTACAAAAATGGCCCGTGCCTGTGAATTGGGCGAGGCCCTGCTCAGCCTCAGCCCTTCCCGCCCCCCGCCCCCTCCCTCCCTGCCGCAGGAGCCCATGCCCGTTGACCAGCTGGTGCGGCAGCTGTGCGACACCAAACAGGGGTACACGCAGTTTGGAGGGCTGCGCCCCTTCGGCGTGTCGCTGCTGTACGGGGGCTGGTGAGCGGGGGGGGGGGGGGGGGGGGCGCGCGGACGGGCTGGTTGGGCAACGGCGTGGCAGGCAGGGCAGCAGGCACGTCGTTGAGATAATGCTGTGCAGCGTGCAGCTGCCGGCGGCCCGCCCGACCTGCCCTCACTTGCCAACGTCCCATTTCTGCCGCTGGGTCTCGCCCCTTGCCAACGTGACAACGAGCAGCACCACCTTCCTCTGTTCTCCGCTGCACTTTCCTGCACGCAACTCACACCCCCTGTTGCGCGTCCTTCCGCCTCTCTCTCTCGCGCGCGTGTGTTGCAGGGACAAGCAGCGCGGCTACCAGCTGTACCAGAGTGACCCCTCTGGCAACTACGGCGGCTGGAAGGCCACCGCCATTGGGGCCAACCACCAGGTGGGGGGGCGGGGCGGGGCTGGCAGCTGCAGCAGGCACAGCCGGGCCATCGCCAGAGGATGATGACGCAGCAGGATGACAGCATGCTACGAGGCTCTGTGTTCTGTGGCTGAGTTTGGCCGCTGCGCAGCGCACCGCCCCTGCAGGCAGGCAGCCCAACCTGAACCCTTGCGACCTCCCACGCACCCCCCACACCCCACCCCACCCCCCACATACACCCACCCTTCCTCGCCCCCTGCCCCCTGTCCACAGGCTGCGTCCAACGTGCTGCAGGGTGACTACAAGGAGGATCTCACGCTGGAAGAGGTGGGCGGGTGGGCGGGCCTGCCTGGCATGAAGCACGCTGCGTGTGTTGTGTTGGTTTCCCCCCAGCACGTTGGTTTGCCGCCAGCGCGCGGGAGGGGGAGGGAGTCGATGCTGGGGCGGGGGTGGGGGGGCGGCGGGTGCAGCAGGGGGCCCATTCGAGGAGGGCCATACGGCCCGCGCATCCGCTCGCCCACTGAAGCCCAACGGCATGCATGCTGCGCCCCCCCCTCTCCCCCCCACCACCACCACACCACACACACACACACACACACACACGCAGGCCACCAAGCTGGTGATCAAGGTGCTGTCCAAGACGATGGACAGCACCACGCTGAGCCCAGAGAAGGTGGAGCTGGCGACGCTGAGCAGGGACGAGGAGACGGGCAAGGTGCGCGACTTCGTCTTCGTCTCCCTTCCCTTACTTCTGAAAGGCTCCTGTGTCGTCCCGCTTGCAGTCCCTGGCCCCGGATTGGTGCAAGGCCTTGTCGCATGCGCGGTGCTGCAAGCCTGGCGAGCGCCGCCGTCCCCAGCGAGGCTGCGCTCGCGACAACACACTCGCCCCACTTGCCCCCTCCCCCTTTCAACAGATCGTCTACAAGGTGTTTGAGCCGTCGGAGCTGAAGCCTGTGCTGGAGGAGGTCAACGCCGACATGACCAAGGAAAAGGAGAAGGAGAAGAGCAAGTGAGCGGAGGTGCGGCCACCCCACCCAAGGGACTCGCTCGCTGCAACCCGCCCATTGTAACTGCGTCAATCCTTGCATCCTCCTGCACGACTGTCGCGCGCTTTCACGACTGTAACGTGCTGCCGCGGTGGCGTGCAGAGGGAGGGGGGAAAGCATTACTCGGGAACCACAGCTGCAGCACAAGGGCAACGCAGGAGAGGCTCAGCACCGCTCGACGGCCTCAGCCGGAGCTGGGCGGTGCTTCCACGGCAGGGGACGAGGCGGCGGACGCCAGCGTTGCCTTGACTTCCTTGTACCGGGCTGCTAAGGCTGGGGGCGCAGCAGGCGTGCGTGCCGCGCTGGCAGCGGGCGCGAACCCTAACGCTCCGGTGCTCGACCCCCAGTGGGGCTTTGAGAGTGCAGCCCTACAAGCTGCGGCATGCTTTGGCAACTCATGGTGCAGCTGCATGTGGCCACGATGCAGCCGTGGCGGCTTTGCTTGCGGCAGCGGCGGCGCTGCAGCGGTTGACAGCGCGCTGCACTCACAGTGCAAACAAGCGCATTGCAACCAGCGCGGCACAATTGAGATTGCCCGACCACGCCTGCAATGTCACGCTACCGGCTGCGTCGCGCTGCCGCCGCCACCGCCTGCTTCGCTCTGCCGCTGGGCGCCCATCATCGCGCGGCATTTAAGCCCTGGTTAGTTGCACGCTCTTCGTTACACATTTCCTCATTTCACAAGCGGTCGAAGGCCTTGGGCAAGCGCTCAGCGGCTTTGGGCGATGTCGTGGCGCCTGTTCCTGCCGCCTGAGCTTGCGCGCACGCAAAGGATCCTTGACCACGCAAAAGATAGCCACCAGGCAAGCGCTGCGCACCAGGCGGAGCTTCAGGGCTCCCATCACTCTGCCATCACTTTGAAAGCCCATCAGGCGGCGTGCGATGGTTGATATCGTGCGTAAATTGGCCAATGGGCGCCGCGCGCTCGCCGCCGTGCAGCCAGACTGCCGACCGCCGCCGCCGCTCACCGCCGCCCCCGCCGCGTGCCGCTGTTCTTGCTTGCAGAAAGCAATTGAGGCGCTTGTGCGCGCACAGGCGCGGCTTGACCACGCTCGCAACGGAGCAGCGGCCAAGCAGGCGGCCCGCGATGCTGCCAGCGCGCGGCGCACAGAGGTGGAGGAAGAGCTGCAGGTGGGTGCACCTGGAGCGTGCCGGGAGCGCGCCGGTGACGCCTCGAGTGGCGTGTCGGCATTGATGCAGCGACGTCCCGGATGATGCATGCATCCCAACTGCCATGGAGCACTGAGATGCAGGACTACATGCTCACCGAGTGGTTACACATGTTTCGCCTGCGCCCAGCTGCACTTACAGCCGTCCCCCCGCTGCTCAACCACGTGCTCCCCACCCTCGCGCTGTCCGCTGTACCGTCACCAGGTCGCCAAGTGTCTGGCAGAGTACTTTGCCGCTTCCTGGGAGCGCAAGGAGGCAGAGGCGGGGGCAGCAGCGCAGGCGCTGCACCGCGCAGAGGTAGGGGCCAGCTGACAGCCGGCGTGTGGTGTGGCCCAGGGCGGGGCGACGGCTTCAGCGCTGCACCATTCTGAGGCGGGTACTGGCGGGCTGTTCACCTGCCATGTGCCTGCATGTGCCCGCTGACAAGCCCTCGTCACAACCTCGTTGTCTCCCCACCCACCCACCCACCCCTTTGCAGGTGGAGCTCAAGCAGGCTGGGACGGCGGTGGAGGCGGTTCGGCGGGACACGGGCCCGGTGGTTGAGGCCAAGGAGGATGCAGACTCGCACCTGGCTGCCGCCACCGCCGCCTACCAGAAGGCAATGAAAAAGGTGCGTGCGGCGTGCGTGCGGCGCGTGGCATCTGGGGCAGCAAGCGTTCAGAGCAAAGATTGCGCCGTGGGGCCATGTCAGCATTGCCAAAAGTCTTGTGACTGAGTGGTGCGGTGGCTGCTTGGCCTGCAGGTTGAAGAAGCCGAGAGCAAAGTGCGGGCAGAGAAGGAGGCGGAAGCGGCACGGCAGGTGGCGGCGGCGAATGCGACATTGGCGGCGGTGGCAGCTGTCGCCGCCGCGGCGCAGGCCGCTGCAGGAGCAGCGCTGCCGGCGGGTGCGCTAGCGGCAGCATTACCCGCGGCGGCAGCAGCAGCATTACCGGTAGCGGCGACCACATTGCCGGCAGCAGCGGGAGCAGCAGCAGCAGCGCCGGCTGCCCCGGCAGTGACTGGCAAGGCTGTGGGCGCTGCCAGCAAGCGTCGTAGCCGCAGCGGCAGCCGCAGCAGGAGCCGATCGGGCAGCCGCAGGCAGCGCCGCCGTAGCAGGAGCAGAGGTAGCCGGCGCGGCAGCGGCAGGGGCCGCAGCCGCAGCCGTAGCCGCAGCCGCGACCGTCGGCGGAGCGGGAAGACGCAGAGCCGCAGTCGCAGCCGCGACCGGCGGCGGAGCGGCGGCAGCAAACGCGGGGATGCGGCAGGACCGGCCAAGCTGAGCGGAGAGAAGGATGGCGCGCAGCGGCGCAGCGCCAGCCCTCCTCATGCCACCGACCCTAGAGACCTTCGGGTGGCACGCGGGTATGTTGGGTGGCTGCTGCCGCAGTCCTCTGTGGGCGGGCGGGCGCAGCAGGCTGCTGCCCGGAATGGTGACCCTCCATCCGCCCATCCTTGCCCTTCCTCCCTGCTCCTGAGCCACCGCCACGCCTCTCCCCTGCTCCCTAGCAGCGTCCGCGACCGGTTTGAGGGCGCACTGCTGGGCTGCCTGGAGACCAAGCCGCTGCCTTTCAACGTCAGCCTCATCAACGACAAGTAGGGCCGCCTGTGTATCAATATTGATGGGAATGACAAGGAGGAACGTTCTGAGTGCAGCGGCGCAGCCATGCGCAATGGCGGCGCTGGGTGCGCGTCCCAATCACAACGCTCATCACAACGTGTCTCCCGTTTGCGGTGCAGGATGCGGCAGCAGGACCAGCGCTGGAACGTGCAGGCAGAGCTGGGTGAGTGGTGGTGTGCGGAGCCCTTCCTCCCCCAACCCGTGAGGGACATGGTGGGGCTGGCTGCGCACCTGTGGGCCCCATCGTAGGGGGCTGGTCAGCGAGCGGGTGGAGGCTGGTCAAAGGTGGGTGTGGCCGGAGCGCGTGGTACGGTCACGTGATGGAACGTGCAGGCAAGGGTGGGCTCGCTCCCCCTAAATTCCTCGCTGCATCTCTGGTGGTGACACAGTCTGGCACCTGCCCACCCATGCAGGCTGCCAGTTCTCGACGCTGTGCCAGGCGCTGGAGCGGGATGGACTGCTGCGTCTGCGCCGGCAGGGAGACGCTACCTGGCTGGTGGTCGGCAGCAGGCTGGAGGCGCGCGCACGGCCGCCGCCGCTGCCACAGGCGGCATGGCACCGGCCCCGCCCCCGCTCGCCGCCGCCCGCTGGCGACGGCAGCGAGCGCTGGATCATGAGCTGACTTGCCTGGCTTGCTGGCACCAGACGAAGAGCTGAGATCTAGGAGCTTGATGCACATATCTGGAAGCAAGCAATTTGTAAGCAGACTCGAGCTTGCAGAGAAATTTACGCCCCATTTTAGCACCGTCTTCCCGCACTGCGCGCTGTGGGACGGTCGGCGGCAGCGGGAGAACAGGAAGACACATTCGCTTTGCATTGCTGTATTGCATGCCTCCATGGCGTCCACACCAGTGGAAAACGCACCGCTAGGCGAGAAAAGCAAGAACGGCGGCGCGACCCGTCACGAGAATGGCACGCAGCAGCAGGAGCAGGACCGCTCGGCGAAACGGCGAGTGCCATTGCAGTCATCGAGTAAAACGGAGACCTGTGTTGAGCGCGCTGCAGGAAGGCAGGCACGCTGGCGCCTCGTCCGCGGCGCCTTTTCGGCCGTGGGCGTGCCGGTGAACTCTTAAAAGCGTGCGGAAACGTTTCAATTACGCGCGCCGCCTCCCGCCCTTCCTTGCAGGCAGCGGCTGGACGCCGAGCGGCGGCGGCTGCCGGCGTGGTCGGCGAAGGGCAAGCTGGTAGAGCTTGTGAAGGAGCACCAGGTGCTGATTGTGATTGGAGAGACGGGCTCTGGCAAGACCACGCAGGTGGGCGCAACGACAGGTCTGGGTTCTGGCAGACGCAGGCTGTACCCAGCACACCGCATGGCGCCCCGCTGCTGCCCCGCGGTGCCCGGTGTGTCGCCCGTCCCCGTCCAAAACTCTCACATGCCAAGACGCGAACATGTGCTTCAATGCCTCTCCGTGCCACTACCCAGATCCCTCGCTTTGTGTACGATGCCGGGCTGGCCAAGGGCGGCATGGTGGCTTGCACGCAGCCGCGGCGCGTGGCGGCGGTTACGGTGGCGCAGCGGGTGGCGGATGAGATGGGGACCAAGCTGGGGGCCAAGGTGGGGGGGGGCGACGTGCGTGCTGATGCGTGACGTGATATTGTTGTGAGAGGAGTGACGCCAGCAGCGGTTGGGCGAGCCGGTTGGTGTTGCAACCCCCACCTTCCACCCCCTTCCTTGCCCAGGTTGGCTACTCCATTCGGTTTGACGACTGCACCTCCCCCGACACGCGCATCAAGTACCTGACAGGCGGGTGCAGGGCGGGCCACTTGGGGTGTAACAGTTGCGCAAAAAGGGCAGGCGGGACCGCAGCGGCCAGCGTGTCGCCTGCTGCCAGGCCCCCATCGCCTTGCCTCAAACCTCTTGAGGCCTCACCCCCTGCCCCGCCTGCCCACAGATGGCATGCTGCTGCGCGAGGCACTGGTGGACCCCAAGCTCAGTCGCTACATGGTGAGCAGCGGCGGCAGGGGGGGCACGTGATGTGCGCCGAGTGGCAGCAGCGAGGAGGCGCATGCTACCCTCCCAGGCATCGCAGCGGCGGCTCGTCCATGCCTTCCTTCCTTACCTGCCTCGCTCACATCATGCCCCTGCGCCCGCCCGCATCCATGCAGGTGGTGGTGCTGGACGAGGCACACGAGCGCACTGTGGCCACAGACGTGCTCTTCGGGCTGCTCAAGGCAAGTGCACAAGTGGCAGAGCATTCGTTGGCGGGGGCAACCCATGCGGGGACAGGGTGGGCAGGTCTCAACGTACTGCCTGCCTGCCTGCCTGCACATCTCCGGTGCTGATTGATCCCCCACAAGCCTTCCCCTGCCCCCTCGCCGCCCGTCCCCCAGGCCGTGTGCGCCGCACGCCCCGACGACTTCCGCCTGGTGGTGATGAGCGCCACCCTGGACGCGGCTGCCTTCACTCGCTACTTCAGCGGCGCTGCGGCGGCGTATGTGCAGGTAGGCGCAGGGGGGTGGGGCGGGCAGGCGGCTGGGAACGTGGGAGGGCCTGCGGCCGCTGTTGTGCTGCACGTGATGATGCGCTCTGCTGCACGTCGCGTTGCTTCCAGCGCTGCTCTTGAACGCCTCTCCCGTGGTGCCCGGCGCGCCTGTGCTGCAGGGGCGCCAGTTCCCTGTGGAGGTGTTCTACACCCCCCAGCCGGAGGACAGCTACCTGGATGCTGCGCTTGCTGCGGCGCTGCAGGTTCGGGGGGCATCGTGCTGCTGCCGACGCCATGCCCTCCCTGCCTTCCGGCAAGCCGCCAGCTACACCCCGCCTGCGTTTGCTGCCTGCCCAGCTTTGTCCCCCCCCGTGCCCACCCGACCGACCCCTCCCACGCCCTTCTTCCCTGCGGCAGGTGCACTGCGACGAGGGCCCCGGAGACATGCTGGTCTTCCTCACTGGCCAAGACGAAATTGAATCGTGCGCACGACTGCTGGTGGAGCGTGCGGCAGCGATGCCACCGCCGGACGACGCTGCAGAGGAGGAGGAGGGGGAGGAGGGAGAAGCCGGGGGCGGCAAGCAGCCCCGCCACCTCCAAGTGCTGCCCATCTACGCCGCGCTGCCGCCAGAGCAGCAGCTGCGGGTGTTCCAGCCCGCGCCGCCGGGCACCCGCAAGGTGCGCGGGGGTGGGTGGGGTTTGGGGGTGCGTGGCGAGCCAGCAACCGTTGAGCAACACTACTTTGGGGATGCCGTATTCTCACTCATCCCCCTGCCGCGCCTGCACTGATGCCCCTGAAACACCCCGCCCGCAAGCGCAGGTCATCCTGTCCACCAACATTGCCGAAACCTCCATCACCATCCCCGGCGTGCGCTTCGTGATCGACACCGGGTTTGTCAAGCACCGCTCCTACTCCCCCCGTCTGGGCGCAGACTGCCTGCAGGTGGGAAGCGAGAGGGAGCGGGTGCTGGGAGGGGAGGAGGGAAGGCGAGACCAGCTTGGCCAGGAGGTTGCCTGGCTGCTGTGGGGGACGGCCAGGCGTGCACCGCCGCTCTGTGACACCCGCCCGCCCCCGAAACCCACCCACCCACCCCACCAGGTGGCCCCCATCAGCCAGGCGCAGGCGCGGCAGCGCAGCGGGCGTGCGGGACGTGAGGCCCCCGGCAAGGCCTTCCGCCTGTACACAGAGGTGGGTGGGGGGTCTCGACTGCCCGCATGCATGCATGCCCACGGGTGCATCAGTATCCGCACTCTTAAGGCCTCGGCCTCCCTTGCCTCCCCTCCCCTTGCCTTGCCTTGCCTTGCCTTGCCTTCCCACCCCACCAACCGCCCCCCCCCCCCCCCCCCTTGTCGCAGGCCTCCTTCCAGCAGCTGCCGCCCACCACCCTGCCCGAGATCCAGCGTACAAACCTGGCCTCAACGGTGCTGCAGGTTCGTTTTGGAGGGCAAGGGCCTTTGGTTATCGCCATGGTAGGTTGCCAAGCAGCTGTCAGGCTGGTGCAGGCAGCGGCAGGCTGCTGTGTCACACATCTGGCATTGCCGTCTGGTCCGCTTCCCTCCCTGCCTCGCTGCACCTGCAGCTCAAGGCCATGGGAATAGACGACGTGCTGGGGTTTGACTTTATGGACCCGCCGCCACGCGCTGCCCTGCTGCGCTCTCTGGAGGTAAGCATCGGATGGTCAGGCAGCACAGACGGATGCGGTTGCTGGTGCCCCTTGCAACGCTGCCCTGCAACCTTGGGCCCAGGCCCTCTTCTCCACGACCCGTCTCCCGCCCGGCGCAGCTGCTGCTGGCTTTGGGCGCTCTGGACTCGCAGGGACGGCTGACCAAGCCGCTAGGTGCGGGTGGGAGGGGGGTGGAGCCGGCGGCAAGGGAGGGGGGGGGAGGAGGGGGTGCAGGGCGGGTTGGCCGATGGCAGCATAGCAACAGCGGCTCCGTTTACGCCATGTGCCGCCCACCCACCGGACGCTCGTTGTGCCTTCACCATGCACAGGCGACCAGCTGGCGCGCCTGCCCGTCGACCCAATGTACGGCCGGCTGCTGCTGGCCAGCGGCGGCGAGGGGTGCAGCGCAGAGGCGCTGGCTGTGGTGGCCATGGTGTCCACCGACGCAGTGTTCCACCTGCCCCGGTGGGTGGGGGAAGGGGCTGGCTGGCTGGCTGGCTGGGGGTGCCAGCGGCGCACTTCGCAGGCAGGGTTTGCTGCCCTGCCTGGGCTGGCTGTGCTCCGCAGCTGCCTGCCTGAAAGCCTGCCCAGAGGCACGCCCTTGGCCACCCCCCCTGCCACCGTCCACCTGCTGCTGTATCGCCCGCCCGCCCATGCACCCCTCCCTCCCCTCCAATGTAGGGACAAGCGGGACGAGGCGGCAGAGGCGCACGCCCGCTTCCGCAGCCGAGAGGGCGACCACCTGACGCTGCTTGCGGTGTTCAGGGGGTATGCTGCCGTGAGCCGCAAGGGCCATGAGCGCGCCGCCTGGTGCCGCTCGCATTTTGTCAACCCGCGGGCGATGCGCAAGGCGCTGGACATTCACGCGCAGGTGTGGCAGGCGCGCGGGCAGCGCATGATGTGGGCGCGGCGGTTGCAGGCAGGCGGTTGCAGACCCCCAACCCCCTCCTGCCGCAACATTCCCATGCTGCTGCAGCTCAAGGAGCACATGCAGGTCCTGCACATCCCTCTCAAATCGTGCGGGGAGGACACGCTGCCGGTGCGGCGCGCCCTGGTGGCCGGCCTGTTTCCGCACGCAGCCAAGCGGCAGCTGGACGGTGCGTATCTGTGTTGGTGTGTGGGTGGGGGTGGGGGGGGGGTGGGGGGGGGGGGGGGAGGCACCTCGTGCCGCTGCCTGCCAGCCCGCTTTGTGTGCTTGAACCGCATGCCTGGTGCGGCCTGGCCCGTGCGCTGCTGCCGCGCCTGGCTGCTCTGTAGTGCTCCGACCCGCCGCCTCGCATGCATGCTCCTCCGGGCCCCCTCAGGTTCCCCTCCTCAATCGGCCGCCTCTTCTCGCCCTGCCCGCCCTCCCACCCGTCAGGCAGCTACAAGGTTATTGCCACCGGGCAGGCGGTGACCATCCACCCCTCGTCCGTGCTGGCCGGGGCCAAGCCTGAGTGCATTGTCTTCAACGAGCTGGTGGGTGGGTGGAGTGTGTGTGTGGGGTGTGTGGGGGGGGGGGGAGGGGGAGGGAGGGGGGGGGGGCCCGGCGGTGGGTGGCGGGGGAGAGTGGTTTGCCGGTTGTTGCCGCCGCTATGCAAGGGCGGCGTTTTGCCGTTCGCCGCCCGTGCATAGCGTGGCATCATCTTGCCACCGCCACAAGGAGGACCCTTGCGGTGAAGTGCCCCGGCACTGCTGCCAGGAACCGAGGCGGGTGCGGTCCATGTTCTTAAACTCGCTGGCAAGGCGGGGTGTGCGAGGAGAGGATGACGCCAGCCTGCTGCCTGTCTCTCGTGAGCTGCTTGCCTGCCAGCCAGTTTCACCCCCGTCGCGTCTCTGCCCTGACGCCCCCCAGGTGCGCACCACCAGGCAGTACGCTCGCGACGCCACCGTGATAGAGCCTGCCTGGCTGCCCGAGCTGGCGCCCGCTTTCTTCGCTCGGCAGCACGCAAACACGGGCGGCCAGGCGGCGGCGCAGCAGGCGGCGGCAGCGGCGGCAGCGGGTGCGCAGCGGCAGGCGCAGCAGCAGAAGCAGCAGCAGGAGGCGGCGCAGCAGCGGCGGCGGCAAACACAGCCAGAGCAGCAGCGACAGGTGAAGCAGCAGCAGCAGCGGCATCACTACGTGCAGAACGGGCAGGCACGGGTGTAGCGTGCAGCCGTCAGGCTGCGCTGTTGCATGCCGCACCCTGCTTGTGTGTAAGCCCCGTACTGCTGCGCCTCAGGCTGCACTGTTTCACAAAATCTCTGGGGAGAGCAGGCTATGCAAGCAATGCGACAGGTGCTCAGCGGGAGCGCAGGAAGGACCACAGGTAGCCAGGCAAGAGAGCAACTGGGCATGCAGTAGGGGCGAGATCACGTACGGGCATGTTGTTGAGAGCAACTGGGCATGTGGTTGGGGGGAGATCACGCTCGGGAGCGGGCGTGGCTGCGCAACAGCTCGCTGCTGCATGGCAGCACTCTTGTGAAGGTGCATGCATCCGCGCGGTGCCTCAGTACCTGCCGGCACGGTCGGCGGTGCCGCAGCCGCCGCCCCCGCCCTCGCCCTCGCTGGAGAGGTCTGGGGCGTCTGTGTTTGGGTGTGGCAGGGTCGACAGCGGCTCGCGTGCTGTAAACTGTATCGCAAGCCACGTCACTCGTGAATCTGCGGGGCCAAGCGACACCGCCATGGGTCGTTGCCAGCAAGTGTCGACAGCGCAGAGCCCAAGGCCGGCCCCCACCCACCTGCAGACTGCAGACAGTCGCCCTCGTCAAACGCAGCCAGCATGTCGCCGCTGGTACAGGGGCTGGGGCGGTTGTGCTGGCTGGGCGATGCGCCATCGTTACTGTGGCTGCGCTCGGGGGCTTTGAAGCCGTCAGGCTCTGTTTGCTGGGCAGCGGGGGGGGGCAGGCTGCTCCCCTCGTGCTCCCCTCCCAGGTCCTGCTGCGCCACAGCCTCCTGCACACACGGCAGCACGAGATGAAATGCTGGTGGGTCAACACCAGAGTGCCGTGGGTGCAAGGACCCGAGCTCCGGCGCCACTGCTGCATCCCGTCACCGCCAGGTCGCAGCATATCCCCCCCGCCCACCCGCCCACCCGCAGGGAGCGCTCCAGCGCCGCCTCCTGCTCCGCCAGCAGCGCCAGGAAGGCAGGGTGGTGGTGGGAGCGGTCGCGCAGGAGGAGGACACGCTCCAGGCGGGCGCGCTCCTGTCAGGAAGGAGGAAGGAAGTCGAGTGCACCTGCCAGACGGGCTGGGTGCGGCCCCTCGCTGGCCGCATGCTGCTGCCTTTTACGTGCATCCCAGCCCCGCACCTCCCCTCCCTGCTGCCCCGCCCCGCCCCGCACACACCTTTGCCAGGGGGTCGCGGCGGCCGCCCATGGAGGCGCGCGGGCGCCGCTTGATGCTGACGGACGGCCCCTGGGGCTTGCCGATGATGCCCAGCGCCTTGCCGCGCCGCTTGGGGCCTTTGCACAACGGGGAGGGGGTGCAACATGCATCGCTGATGGAAGACGGGCACCTTCATGCTCTCCGCTACTGCAGTTTAAGCATGCATGTGCAACGAGCAGCAGGCAGCCACGCTGTTGTTACACAACATCTCCTCTCCTCGGCAACGTGCAGCACCTGGCGCCGGGTCTCCAAAGCCCAGCCCCGCCAGCTCAGCGGCGCTCATCCCCAGCGCGTTGAGCGTTGCCTGCAGCCCAGGGGAAAGGCGGTAGGTGCTGTCTGTCAAATGTGTGTCGGGCCAGGTCGCCGCGCCGCGCCAGGCAGCAGCATCACAGGGTGCCAACGCCTGATGAAACATGCAGGACCCGCAGCAGG
This sequence comes from Micractinium conductrix, assembly GCA_002245815.2. Taxonomy (NCBI): domain Eukaryota; kingdom Viridiplantae; phylum Chlorophyta; class Trebouxiophyceae; order Chlorellales; family Chlorellaceae; genus Micractinium; species Micractinium conductrix. The sequence goes on along the minus strand of LHPF02000027.1, from coordinate 96,816 downwards.
GCACACGCTACCTGCAGCTGCTCCGCGGCGGAGGCAGAGTGGGCGGTGGCCTGCCGGCCCATCTCCAGCTGGTGCAGCAGCGCGTCCGACGAGGCCAGCTGGGCCAGGTACCACTCGCGGAAGCCAGACACTTGCGCAACACAGGGCGCAGAGGGGGGAGGAGGATTCAAGACGCCTCTCGAGGCAGCCAAAGCGGGGCAGGCGCTGGTCGTGCTGCGCCATGCGGCCGCGTGCCGCCTCTCCAGCTCTCGCCTCACCGCCTGGCCCACCCGCCCACCCGCCCACCTGCGCCCATGCCCGCCGCATCATCATCCATGCCTGCCGCCCGAAGCCGCTCCAGCACCTGGTGGCATGGCTAGCGAGGGGTGGGGGCACCAATGTGAACCGTCTGTTGCCGGCGCGCTGGCTGAAACCTTATGGCTCCGTGCCTCGATGGGATCCCCCCCTGGCATCCACGTCTGCACACATGCATTGCCTCGCTCTCGCTCCATTCAGCGGGGCTCCCTCGCGCACGTCCCGGCACTCCACCCACCCACCCACCCACCCACCCACCCACCACCCACCTCGGCGCTGAAGCGGTGCAGCGCGGCCTGGCGCGCAGCCAACACAGCTGCCACCTCGTCGGCGTGCTCACGCCTCGAATCGCAGTACCTGTTTGCAGGAGTGCAGGAGGAGCAGCGGGTGGGCCCGGGGTGGGCACACTGGGATGTCTCACCTGGGCTGGCTGTTGGTGGTGCATCGCAAACCCGTCGTGCACGCTGCGCACCCCACACCTGCCCACCTGGCGGTGGCGAAAGCCAGGGCGCCGCACAGAGCCACGCGGGCCACGTTGCTGGCCAGCAGCAGCAGCACCCATGCCTCTGGTGGCATGTCGGCGTGCGGCTGCGTCGCCGCCGCTGCCGCCTGCTCCACCGGCGCCCAATGCACCGCCTGCAGGCCCACCCCCACCCCCACCCCCAGCATTCCAGCACCAAGCACGCTGCGCAAATCATGCGCGGTAGGGAGGCAGTTGGGGGGCGTCAAAAGCGGGCAGGCAGAGGCGGCGGCCGCGCTCAGCGGCGGCAGCAGGGGGAACAGCAGAGCTCCCAGCTGCGCCCCGCCTCACCCAAGCTGCATTGCACTGCGCTGCACATAGCTGCGCAGCCCGGCTGTCATGACGGTCATAACGCGCGGTGCCGGCAGCATCGCGCGCACAGGCGTCAGCCGGGCGGCAACACTCTGGCGGGCGGCGGCTGCGGCGTTGCTGCCGCGGCTTGGCGGCATCTTGCTGCAGGCGCGAACTTGAACGCCCGCTGGTTTAAGCGTCGTCATGGCGCGCTGCTGGACGCTGCTGCAGCCCTGGAAAAGCATGGGCAGCGACGGGGCAGGCGCCGGCGGCGGTTCCGAGGTTGGTTCCAGCGTCTGCTCACGAAGGCTGCCTTGGAGGCACGAAGAGGGTCGACTGGAGGTCCGTATGCGCGTTCCCGGAGTGGAACGATGGGCGTAGGAAGCCCGAAAGCTCTCCCGCAGCGTTCCCATCACGGTGCATGAGACCCGCCGGTTGCCCCTCGCCCACGCAGCCCCTGCTTGCTCTGCTTCAAACCAGAGTCGTCTCTGCCTTCTCGTAACACCGGTGTACCTGCCTTTGGCCTCAGCCAGCTAGTGCTGCCTGCCTCGCTTTCCATGTGGAGCACCGCCGCCCAGGGCGGCGCAGCTTCACATTACTTCCGTTCAGCTAACAACCAGAGTTACGAGGCGCTGACCCAGGTCGGAGGGCCAGCCGACGCTTGCAGCTGAGCCACACTTTGCGCCGTGCCGTGCACGGGGGAATTGCCGCCCATTGCATGCCAGCCCCTGCCGCTGCCGCCGCCGCGACCTCTCGCACAGCTGTTCGTGGGAGTGGCAAGGCAAGCAGCAGTCTTGCAGCTTTCCTGCGCCCCCTCTTCTAGCAGACAATAGAGTTACAAGGAGGAGCGAGTAGACGACGGTTCCCAGATTTTCTTCTGAGTAGCAGCGGAGCAGCAAGGGGCAGCGAGGGGGCGTGCCTGCCGCCGGCTGGCGCCCGCCGCTCGGGGAGCACTTCCGCTGCGCAGACGGGGCCAGCTGGGGGCGGCGGGCATCAACAGGCAGCGTGCGGCACGGGGCGCTGCACGCATGCCGGACAACCGCCTGGCGACGGCCTGTGACTTAATGGCCAATCACGTTGGGCAGGTTGTTGATGCTGCACACAGGGCAGGGGACGAGGCACGGCGAGCGCTTCTTAGCACAGGCCTGTCGTGCGTTGAAATGCATGCCTGCCCGCACCCGGCCTCCGTAGAGGCGCCAGGATCATGCCCGTGTGCGCAAGCCGCGCCGGCAGCGGCCGCTCCCAGCAGCGCATGCGTGTGCTTGCTTCTCACCTGCCAATGAAGTTGTTCTCAAAGGGAGAGGACAGGTGGGACTGCAGCGCCTCAATGGGGCCCTGGCGCGTCAGCAGCGCCTGCAACGAGCAAGGGAGGGGCCGAGGGGAGGGCGGTCGGGACGCAGCGGCAGCGCACGTGCGTCGACTCTGGACCGTCACCACAGCGTGCGTGTCGCTCCACAGACGGCGGTGCGGCGACGCCCAACGCCCAAGGTGCCGCCTCCCGCCGGCCCGACCTGCACGGTGAAGCCGATGAACGCGGTCATGGCCAGGCGGCCGTTCTTGATCTCCTTGGTGGCCATGGAAGGGGAGTTCATGCCTGGGGTTCGAAGGGGACGGGGGGACCAGCGTTTGAGGAGTCGAGGGAGTGGGAAGCAGACACAGTTTAGACACTCACAGCACTGCCTTCCCACCGCCAGCGCCCCCCCTGTCGCCATTTCCTGGATGCTTCCGGTGCTGCTCGCTGCTGGCACCGGCGCCGCTGCCCTGCCTGGCGGCAAGCTGCACACGCGCAGCAGCAGCGCTCACCAGCGGGGTCGAAGGGAAAGGCGTTGAGGAAGCCAGAAGTGCCGGTCTCGTTGAAGCCCTGCGGCGCGGTGGTGTCCGGCGGTGCGAGGGTGACAGCACGTCGTGCGTTTCAGCAGGCGTGCACAACAGCAGCGCGTGGTGCACAAGTTGCAGCGGTAGACCGCGAGTGGGTGGCTTGCAACGCGTGCCAGACACCAGCACCTGGCCGGGCAGTACCACCACCATGCGGCACCTGCAGGCGCTTGAGCTCCAGGAAGCCCATGACCAGGAACTCAATGGCAAGCAGCGGGCCGTTGGGCATCCAGTACTCCTGGCTGCCGGCCTGCAGTGATGGCGGTGGTAGAGGTTGGGAAGGGCTGTGAGTGGGTGCCAGGAGGAGGCGAGTTCCGCAGCAGCCAGCGGCCAGCAGCAACGGCAGCGTGCAAGCAGCGGCGGCCAACGACAGCAGCGGCGGCAGCATGCAAGCAGCGGAGGAGGCGTGCATGCAGGTGCAGCCTCACGCAGCGCCTTCCCAAGCCCCTCCCCCCTTGGCAAACGTCACTCACTGCTCCTTGCCTTGCCCCCCTGCCCCCCTGCCCCCCCCCACCTCGAACCACTTGGCCTTGCCCAGCACCTCGGTGAAGAGAATGCCGGCGACCGCAGCCATGGCCCACCGGCCGTTGGTCTTCTCGGCCTCGGCGTACCACTGCAGGCAGGCAGGGCATGAGTGGCGCGCGTGCACAGCGATGAGAAAGGGCTGGGAGGGCAGGGGACGCAGCACCCCACTGCAAAGGCGCCCCCATCGCTCCAACCCTGCCTGACGCAGCGGCGCTGTGGCGCGCGCCACCCGCCATTCTTCTCTCGACGCCGCTGCACAGCCGCAGCACCTTCGCAACCCCCCGGCACAAGCGTCCAGGTACAGCCCCCGGCCAGTCACGCAGCAGCAGCAGCCACCCCTGCGCACCGCGAGGCGCTCGGGGTCCACGCCCAGGCCAAGGGGGTCTGCAGGAAGTGGGGTGGCGGCGGGAGCAGCAGCGGTGGGTATGGCAGCAGCGAGCGCACCGTGCCAGTCCGGCAGCCTGCTGCGCACAAGATCTCGTAGTGCGCAGCTGCCAAGCTGCCGGGCGCACAGCCTGTCAGCAGCAAGGCAGGCGCCCGCCTCGTTGGAGGCCGCCGCCAAACCGAGCTGCATCGTGCGCTTGCCGGCGCGTGCCGCCCACTGCCCGAAATCCCAACTGCAACTCTTCTTCCTGAGCTCTGATGCACGCTGGGCCAGTCTGCCCAGTGACACCACGCATCGCTGCACCAATCCACTCACCAAAGCCAAAGTCTGCAACAGAAGAGCGGAGATGGGAGGGGGTCAGCAGCATGCTGCAGCGGCCTGCGCCGCAGGGGTTGGCCACGCTGCTCTCTCCCCATCGCGCCGAGGAACTCCAATGCAGCACGCAGCTTCGTGCAAGCACCGCCGCTTGCTGCTCTCCCGTGCCGACCGAAAAACGGCGGCGGCGGCGGCGCGCACTCACCGCCGGCCATCTTGCCATTGAGGTGCTTGGGCGCGCTGATGCCTGTGGGATGGCAGACGCGAGGGCGGGGAGCGTGAGGGGGACCGGGGGAGAGGGGGGGTAGGCCCCACCCTCACAGTGGGCGCCTGGCTTGCTCGCTCGGCAGATGTGGAGCCAGAACCCCCTGCACACCCTCACCCGGCAGCCACAGAGAGCGGTCGGCAGCGCTGACAGCAACCGAGCGACGAGCAGCGCGGGGAGCGCGGCTCTGGCCCGCCAGGCGGACGCCGCTGAAGGCGGAGGTTGCGGAGAGGGCCTGCATGTTGACTGGAGTGCTGCCGACAGGGTGCCGCCCCCCGACGCGCGTCTATCAGGGATGATCTCGCACCCCCATCCTGTCCAGCTCAGCGCGAGCTTGCCGGTCGCCTGCGCTCCTTCCGAGCGTTTCTCGCGCGCCTACGGCCGCCTGGGCTACGTGAGCCGAGCGGCCGCAGCTCACAGAGCCCCTAGCCGGCGGCGGCTGGCGGCGGCGTGCGCACGCGTGCAGGTGGGTGGGTGTTGGGCCTGCCCCCCCACCCCGCCCCCCGACGACCTGGCACCCAGCTGAAGGGGGGAGGCCGGCACCATATCTTGAAATACGCCCATGCAGATCAGGGGCTGCACAGCAGCCTTTCTGCTTGGCCAAGTGCGCCACCGCCCTCGAACGCAGCAGCCGCGTTGATTGATACTCAAGAGAGCGATGTGTGCAGCAGCTTGATCAAACCCATTCGGCGACATATTATCCCCCCTCACTGCCACAAACCATTGCTGGACGCGGCACCCAGACGGCGACTACTCGCTGTCGATCGTGCGCGCGGGAGGGGGGTTTGTTGCATGGTGACGGCGGTGCTGCCAAACGAAATCAGGAACACAAAATTAACCGATCGAGGGGTGCGTTCGAGGGGGGAGGGCGGCGCTGGGATCGAGGAGCTACCGCAGGGACGGTGGTCCCAGGGAATTCTATGAGCAGCGGGTGCACATGTGGCCGTTCATTCGATGTTGTCAATAAAAATTATTGGAGGGAGGAGCGCTAATGTGGCGCGACGGGCGGCGCGAGCTGGCGCGATGGAGCGCGCCCACCGGCGGGCTGGCACGGCATGCTGGGCGGGCCTGCACCGTGCTGCTTGCCTGCAGGCTCCAGGCGTCGCCCCTGCCCCAGAGCCGCAGGTGCCAGCGCTCAGGCACCGCCCGCCGCCGCCTCTGCGGCCTGCATGTCCGCGCGTGCCTTGCGCAGCAGCTCCTGCGCCTCGCCCGGCCGCAGCTCCCCGTGCTGCATCTGATCCACAAGGGCGGTGGCTTCGGGGCGCCTGCAGATCGTTGGAGGTGCACAGGGAGGGAAGGCGTGAGCGGGCGGCGTGGCAGGCCGGTGCTACCGCAGCGTGCAGGACAAGCAAGCCCGGGGGGGGCGGGGGGGGGGGGCGCGCGCGACGAAGCGCAGGTGCATGCCTCGCCGCTGGCTGCAAGCGTGGGCAGTTGCACTCTCGCAGGCTGCAAGCCGCAGCAGCTGCGTGGTCGCCATTGCCTGCACGGCGTCGGCAGCTGCACCCCTCGCTGGCGGCGCCAGGGTTGCTGCCCCGACCTGCCCCGTCCCATGCCGCCTGCCCAGCCGCCCGCTCTCACCGCAGCAGGCCCTTGACATTGCGCAGGCCGGTGCCAAAGCAGACGCCGCACACGCGCACGCCGCGACCGTAGCACTGCGGGCACTCTGTGAACTCGTACGTGTCCTTGGCACGCTTGCGGCTCAGAGCGCGCCACTTGCCGGTGCCGCCGCACATGTCGCAGGCGACGGCGCCGGTGCCGGCGCACTCGCGGCACTCGTCCTCGGCGGCGCTGGCGCTGCCCGGCGCGGCGCTGCCAGCTGCCGCCGCCGCTGCCGCCGCACCGGTGAACACCAGCAGCTGGCGGCGTGAAGAGACGAGCGGCGGCGGCGGCGACCGCTGCTGCTGCTGCTGGGGCTGCGGCGCCGCGGAGTCATCGTCGCGCGCCGCCGCCGCTGGCGTGGCAACAGCGCGGCTGCGCTGGCGCAGCGTGGCCTGCGAGCGGATGGAGTTGAGGAGCGAGCCAGGTGTGGAGGGAGAGAAGAGGGGCTGCAGGTGGGAGGCTTGGCAGGGGCGACCACACTGGAGCAGCGCAGGCGCTTGCCCAGCGCGCACATCAACACCTGGCGAACGTACCGTGGCATGGGGAGGCGCAGGCGCCCAATGGGCAGCGCAGGTGCAGCGCTGCATGGTTGCTGCGTGCAGCAAGTTTGTTTGCGTCTGTGACAGGCCACCAAGTGCTCGACAGGGATGTGGGGCCGGCAGGGGCCCCGAATGCGACTCCTCTCACGCCTGCCCAGTCAGCAGGATGAGGATGGGCGATCCCACTTACCGAGGGCCCCTCGCGCTGCCGCTTGTCGCTGCACCCCTCGCATCGACCACAGTCACGCCATGGCCGCCACCATGACCACTGCCGCCCTCTCCAGCCGCGTGGCCGCCACCCGGGCGGCCCGCCCCGCTCGCCGTGGCGCTGCTGTCGTCGTGGCCGCCGCACGCCCGACCTGGTGGGTGGGAGAGAGCTGTGGGAACCAGGGGTTCGGGGCTTGCGAGTCCTCCAGGGGTGGCGGCGTTGCAGGCGCCGGGCGGCGGCGTGTGCTGGACCGCAGGCAGAGATAGCTACCTCGGTCTGTGTCCGCTTGCGGGCAGGTTATGTTGAGCAGTCGCAGGAAAAGCATCAGGTCCATGGCTGCTGGCTTTCTGGCACACTGGTACTGCGCCTCACACGCCAAGGTCTGCTGCCATCAGCCTGCCTCTCACCAGCCATGCCTGCTCCGCCGTTCTGCAGGTACCCTGGTGCGTGCTGAGGGCGACACGTGAAAGTGGGGGTTGTGGGGAGCGTGGAATGTGGCCCGCTGCAAAGTGGCCGTGCCCCTGGCTGCCTGCCCACACCGATCAGATTTCACCTGCTGCATGCACCATGCAGCCGTTTTGACTTGTCATGGCGTCTACTGTCTGCTGCCGCTGCCACTGCTAGCAGTGCCGCTGCCACAGCAGCGATGCCGCCCAGCACACCGCTGGTGCTGCAGCGCTGCACTGCTCAACCGCCGTGGTGCGCACGTTTGTTGGTTCCATGCTCTGCAGGAGCGGCCGCCCCCAAGCACCTGGACGGCACCATGCTGGGCGACTACGGCTTTGACCCCCTGCGCCTGGGCTCCAAGGACAAGGTGGGCGCACGCTCATGTATTGCAGAGTTGGTCGTGGGGCGCTGCTGCCACTACCGCTGCCTCCCCGGCAGTGATAACGAGGGTTTCTGCGGCTGCAGGGTGGCACCCGCCGTTGCTATTGCTGGTTCACCGCTGCTGCCCCCGCCGCGGTTGCCGCCGGGCCTCCGCGGCCACATCTGCCATGCCCACCACCACCTGCACCACCCCTGCCGCCCGCCTGCCCGCCCGCAGGATGTGCTCAAGTACTACCGTGAGGGCGAGCTGACCAACGGCCGCTGGGCGATGGCCGCCGTCGCGGGGTGAGGGGGCGGGCAACACCGTGCTCTGGTGTCCACTCGCAACAGCTGCCCGGCTGGGGGCTGCCCTGGATGCCTGTCTGCTCTCGTGTCGGTGCGTCCACCTGCAGCCGTGCAGGCGGGCGGGCGGGCAGCAACATCACGGCTGGCACTTTGGTCACCCCCGCGTGCCGGACCCCTCTCCCCCCTCCTCCCCCTCCCCCCGCGGCCCCGCAGCATCCTGTTCACCGACCTGGTTGGCCTGGGCAACTGGTGGGAGGCGGGCGCCAAGGTGGAGTCCTCCTTTGACCTCAAGACCCTCATCATCGTCGAGGTGCGGCAGGGGCGGCGGCGCTGCACTGCATGCTGGGCGGGTAGCGGCACGCCCGACCAACCTCCCCCTGGGCTCGAGCTCTGTGCCGAGGTGGGTGCCGGTGCCGACGCTTGCACACATGTGGCCTTGCACCTGCCCTGCGTGCCTGCCTGCAGGTGGTGACCTTTGCCATCCTGGAGGGCTTCCGCGCCAAGGCCTACGAGAAGACCGGCGAGGTGGGTGGGTGGGTGGTGTGGGGGTGGGGGTGGGGGTGGGGGGTGGGGGTGGGTGGGTGGGTGGGTGAGTGGGTGGGGGGTGGGTGGGTGGGTGTGGTGGGGGGCAGGGGAGGGGGCAGAGGGGGGATGTGTGTGTGTGTGTGTGGGGGGGGGGGGGGGGGGGGAACGCATCGTGGCGCAAGAAGCAAAGGCTGACGGCTGGCGAGCGCGCGTGGCGGGGGCACCAGCGCCCGCGGCAGCTCAACCGGCTGCGAAGAGATTGGTGCAGCCCGCCCGACGCGCTCCCTGCACCCCCGCCCGGCCCCTGCTGCAGACCGGCCTGGGCCCCTTTGCGCCCTTTGACCCCCTGGGCATGCGCAGCGACGAGACGCGGTGAGCGGCAGGGCTGCTGCCATCCCGTCCGCGCTGCCCAGCCAGCGAGCCGGCCAGCCGCGCGCTACCGCTTGTGCTCTGGATGCCAGCTCGGCTCAGTCGTGGGCACCAGAGCTGGGAAAGGGGTGGCAGACGGCAGCGCCCACCGTGCTGCCGGTCGACAGGTGGTCGTCACCCCAGCCACCTAGCCACCCGGCCACCCAGCCACCCGGCCAGCCAGCCACCCGGCCACCCGGCCACCCACCCCTGGTCACCCCACCCACCCACCCCTTGCCCTGCCCCCTCTGACCCTGGCCTTAGGCTGAAGGAGCTGAAGAACGGGCGCCTCGCCATGCTGGCGTTCCTGGGCTTCAGCAGCCAGGCGGCGGTGCAGGGCCTGGGCCCCATCGAGTGCCTGCAGAAGCACCTGGAGGACCCCGGCCACAACAACAGTGAGCGAGCGGGGCACGCTCTGCCTGCCTGCCTGCCCGCCTGCCTGCCCGCCTGGACGGGTGCTTTCCTGCGGGCGGCTAGCAATGTTGGATGGGGGGTGGGGCGATCACCCGTGCTGGGCGTTGGGGAGGGCCGTGCCGGGTAAGACGGCAAAGACTGGTGCTGCAGGCCTGCCCGGCCTTGCGTGGCCCCCCCCTGCCCACCCACCGCCCGCCGCCGGCCCCCTCCCCCCCCCCCAAAAAAACAGTCTTCACCTCTTCTGTGGGCAACGAGGCGGTTGTGGGCGTCATTGCCCTCTCCATCCTGCCCTCCCTCATCGAGTCCAAGAACCGCCTGCAAGGCACGGACGACGAGGTGAGCGCAGCGCCCACCCACCCACCCACCCACCCACCCACCTGAGTCGCCGCTAGTGGTGTGGGGCACGCCGCCCACCTCCCTGCCTCTAATCAACCGAGAGGACTGTTTGCTGTGCTCCACACGTGTTGCACCGGCACGTGCAGCGGTTGGTGGGTGGGCGGGGATGCGTGGGTGCGGGTGTGCTGGCATGGCTAGCAGAGCATGCCTGAGCATGCTGCGCGCTGTTGCTGCCTGCCTGACTGCCCGCCCGCCCGCCTGCCTGCCCGCCCGCCTGCCTGCCTGCCTGCCCGCCTGCCTGCCCGCCACACACGCATCACATCCCTACGGTCTGCCCCTCCCCTCCGCCTTGCCCACAGGAGTTCCGCCCCATCCCCTGGTAAGCGGCACGCACACCTTGCTGGCTGGTCGCTCTCCCCACCGTCGCACCAGCTGGCAGTCGTGCGCCGCTGTGGGTGCAGCGTGCCGTCGACGCAACGCAAGAGTCAGAACATTTCCTATTGCCCAACCTATGTAACAACAGAGTACCATGATCACCAATGTAACTCTGCTTCCGCTTGAGAGAGAAGAGTGGCCAGGACGCACAGGCAGGGTGGTGCGGCCGTGTGCGGTTGGTGAAGCCATTTCAGCCACGTGGATTCCGCTGACCGTACGAACTGCAGAAGACCTGGGCGGAGTTGGCATGCTGTGCGCACGAGTAACGGCATGATTGAACAGGCGCCAAATGCCCAAAGTTCTGCGCGTGCTGCCCCTGCTCCCGCCGCCGCTGCCGCCGCCGCCAGCCATTTGTGGCGCCAACTTCGCGCGAATTTACTATATCCTGCAGCTCACCATGGACGAGCAATGCGACCCGGAGGTGCCGGCGCTGACCCTGCTGGACTTGGGCGATGATTTGCTGGGCGCGGTGTTCACCCGCTGCTTGGCGCTCTACCAAACGGAGCTGCAAGGCGCTCACATCGCATTCGATGCGCAACAGCCGCTGGATGTGCGCAAGCTGGACCCTCGCAGGTGCGCCGCCTCCGCCTGCCTGCCGCCGCCGCTGCTGCCGCCGCCCCCGCTCGCGTGTCGAGCTGCTGGCTGCCCCAGGTCTTGACCTTCCTCAAATAAAGATCCGTGCCCTTAACATCTGTGCAGGGTGCTGCCCCTGGTGTGCCAGCGGTTCCTGCAGGCATCCCAGGCGGCGGCCACGCTGTGGCGGCGTGTGCAGCTCAACTTGTTGACGCTGACTGCAGAGCGTGTGCCAGCCTTTGCGAGCTGGCTCTCCGCTCACGCCCCTGCCATTCGCTGCCTGGTGCTGCACGGCCGCGCACTGCCGTCTGTGGATGCAGCGCTGGCGGAGCATGCCGACGCACTGGCGGCTGCGGTGCAGCGCGCCACTGCTTGTGAGCGGTTGGCCCTCCCGCTGGCACTGTCCGTGCGCCTGCTGGCGCGCCTCCGACCCCTCGACCTGCCCCGCCTGCACACTGTTGGCGTCGACCTAGCTGGCGGCAGCAGGTGCGGCGCCGCGAGGCCTTCCGAGCGGCGTACCAGCGGCAGCGGCGGCGGGCTCGGCGAGGCAGAGCTCACCCTGCTGCTTCTGCCAGGGTTGGAACAGCTGATGGTGCAGTCATGCCTGGAGGTGGGTGCAGGCTGGGGAGGGGCGGGTTGGACAGCAACAGGAGGGCATAGCACACCATGGCAGCGAGGCAACCATGATGCAGACACATGGGCAGCGATTAGCTGGCCGGCAGTTGCTTTGCCGCAGCCGCCCCACTCGCCGCAATATGCCTGTGCACCTTGTCCACCAACACCCTCTCGTTTGCGTGCCCCTTCTGTAAACCCTGCAGGCGCAGCTGTTGGCAGCGTCCCCCCATGCGTGGCCACGCCTGCAGCGCCTTCACTTTGCAGACACGCGTGACGTGCCCCGCGCCTCGCTGCTGCCGCCGCTGGCCTGCTGTGCCGCCCTCACCAGCCTGCGCTTCTCACAACGTGACGGTTTTGCGCTGCCTGGCCCGCTGACGGCGCTGCGGGTGCGCCTTCTGCCCGCCTCGTGGTGCTGCCGCTGACGTTACCGCTGCTGCCGCCGCCGCTGTTGCGGAGTGCCACACCCCACCAGTACAACAACACCCATATGGCCGCGTTCACCATTGTGCTGCCAGCCCCCCTTCCCCAGGCTTGCCCGCCTGGCCCCCCTCACGTAGCTCACCTTGCACGGCCTCACCCTGCCCCTGCCGCAGCACCTGGCACACTTGCACGCTGCCGTGCGGTATCGAGACGACCCCCTGCTGGTCGGGCCGCAGCTGAGCTTGCTCACCAGCCTGCGTGCACTGTGGGTGCAGCACGGCGCTTTTGAGGCGCCGGCCGCGGTGGCGCAGCTGCCATTCCTGCACATGCTGGCACTGGTGGGCAGCGCCGAGGGCTGGGCGGCAGTCCTGGATGGTTTTGCGTCAAGAGGCAGCGGTGGCGGCGGCGCCGGCGGCGGCATCGATCTCACAGTGTGCGCTCTGCGAGCGCTGCATCTTGAGGCGCATGCCACGGCCACCGGCGAGGTGCCGGCAGCCGCATGGGCCGCGCTGGCCGTGCTGCCCGCCGGCCTGACCCGCCTGGAGCTGCCTTACAACCGCCTGCGCCAGCTGTCACCGGGGCCCTACCTGGCAGACCTGCAGGTGCGCCGGTGTTGGTGTGTTGGGTTGGACCACTGTGCCGCTGCTGCTGGGATTGTGGGCAGGCCCGCCCTTGTGCTGCCTGATGCCTCTTGAGCTTGGTGCAGCTGGTGCCGTCGGTGCTGCATCCGCTGTGGTAGGTGCGCTGCCTGGTGTCACGCGCCACTCGTGCCGGCATGCCTACCTGCACCCCCCTCATGCTGTCACCCGCAGTATCCCCGACCGATGATGCTATGCTGCTCCCCCCTTCCTCCCTTGTCTCATCCCCTCTGCCTGCCAGGCCTTAGACCTCAGTCAGAACAGCTTGGAGGGCGTGCCCGCAGCGCTGGCAGCCTGCTCGGCGCTCAGCGCACTCAGCCTGGGCCAACAGGAGGCGGCGGCGGTGGGCGAGGCGGCGCAAGATGTGGCTGTGCTGCGCACGCTGCCATCCCTGCAAGTGCTGGTCACTTCTGCAGGGCACTACAGCGGCTCCCACCTGGCAGCAGGGCTGCGCTCGCCAGCAGAGATGGCACACCTTGGCAGGCTGCGTGCTGCGCTGCCGGCGCACGTGCGGCGGGTCAGCAACGTGCAAGCAGCTTGGGAGCGCGCGGCCGGCCGGATGGCCGCGCTTTTTGAAGTGCACTTGCGGCAGTGAGCCGACCGCCGGAATCAGCAACATTCCTAGAGTTGCAAATCTTCTGCTTCTCACCAGTAATGTAAGGTTTTGCTGAAGTCAGGGGGACGAAGGTGAACGTTGGATTTGATGGACACGCGTTGATAACGCAGTGAGGTTCAGGCCTTTGCGTTGTCCTGCTGCGCCCCATGCTGCGGTCATCACCCCCTTCTTCGGCCTATCCGCTGCGTTGTGCACCCCCCTTGCCCAATGTGTAAGAGCTCCTCTCCCGTGAAAAAATGGTTCAGGGCTTGACGCCCGGCAGACATCGCACACTTTCATGCTGGGCAGGTGTCGCACACTTGCTTGCTGGCATCAGTGGGGGTGTGCAAGTGCAGCAGAGGGGTGGGCACAGCCCTGTCTGGCCTGCTGCAACACCGGCAGCGGCGGCGGCGACGAGCCGCGGCGGCCCGCCGGCGGCGGCGAGGCGGTGCGGCACGTGTGTGTGGCTGGCAGGGCGCAGCTGGGCAGGTGTCGCACACTCGCTTGCTGGCATCAGTGGGGGTGTGCAAGTGCAGCAGAGGGGTGGGCACAGCCCCGTCTGGCCTGCTGCACCACCGGCAGCGGCGGCGGCGACGAGCCGCGGCGGCCTGCCGGCGGCGGCGAGGCGGTGCGGCACGTGTGTGTGGCTGGCAGGGCGCAGGTAGCTTGGCAGCTGTTGCACACTCGCTTGCTGGCATCAGTGGGGGTGTGCAAGTGCAGCAGAGGGGTGTGCACAGCCCCGTCTGGCCTGCTGCACCACCGGCAGCGGCGGCGGCGACGAGCCGCGGCGGCCCGCCGGCGGCGGCGAGGCGGTGCGGCACGTGTGTGTGGCTGGCAGGGCGCAGGTAGCTGGGCAGGTGTCGCACACTTGCTTGCTGGCATCAGTGGGGGTGTGCAAGTGCAGCAGAGGGGTGGGCACAGCCCCGTCTGGCCTGCTGCACCACCGGCAGCGGCGGCGGCGACGAGCCGCGGCGGCCCGCCGGCGGCGGCGAGGCGGTGCGGCACGTGTGTGTAGCCACGTGTGTGTAGCCGGCAGGGCGCAGCTGGGCAGGTGTCGCACACTTGCTTGCTGGCATCAGTGGGGGTGTGCAAGTGCAGCAGAGGGGTGGGCACAGCCCCGTCTGGCCTGCTGCACCACCGGCAGCGGCGGCGGCGACGAGCCGCGGCGGCCCGCCGGCGGCGGCGAGGCGGTGCGGCACGTGTGTGTGGCTGGCAGGGCGCAGGTAGCTGGGCAGGTGTCGCACACTTGCTTGCTGGCATCAGTGGGGGTGTGCAAGTGCAGCAGAGGGGTGGGCACAGCCCCGTCTGGCCTGCTGCACCACCGGCAGCGGCGGCGGCGACGAGCCGCGGCGGCCCGCCGGCGGCGGCGAGGCGGTGCGGCACGTGTGTGTAGCCACGTGTGTGTAGCCGGCAGGGCGCAGCTGGGCAGGTGTCGTACACTTGCTTGCTGGCATCAGCGGGGGTGTGCAAGTGCAGCAGAGGGGTGGGCACAGCTCCGTCTGGCCTGCTGCACCACCGGCAGCGGCGGCCGCGACGAGCCGCGGCGGCCCGCCGGCGGCGGCGAGGCGGTGCGGCACGTGTGTGTGGCTGGCAGGGCGCAGGTAGCGGGGCAGGTGTCGCACACTTGCTTGCTGGCATCAGTGGGGGTGTGCAAGCGCAGCAGAGGGGTGGGCACAGCCCCGTCTGGCCTGCTGCACCACCGGCAGCGGCGGCGGCGACGAGCCGCGGCGGCCCGCCGGCGGCGGCGAGGCGGTGCGGCACGTGTGTGTAGCCACGTGTGTGTAGCCGGCAGGGCGCAGCTGGGCAGGTGTCGCACACTTGCTTGCTGGCATCAGTGGGGGTGTGCAAGTGCAGCAGAGGGGTGGGCACAGCTCCGTCTGGCCTGCTGCACCACCGGCAGCGGCGGCGGCGACGAGCCGCGGCGGCCCGCCGGCGGCGGCGAGGCGGTGCGGCACGTGTGTGTAGCCACGTGTGTGTAGCCGGCAGGGCGCAGCTGGGCAGGTGTCGCACACTTGCTTGCTGGCATCAGTGGGGGTGTGCAAGTGCAGCAGAGGGGTGGGCACAGCCCCGTCTGGCCTGCTGCACCACCGGCAGCGGCGGCGGCGACGAGCCGCGGCGGCCCGCCGGCGGCGGCGAGGCGGTGCGGCACGTGTGTGTGGCTGGCAGGGCGCAGGTAGCTGGGCAGGTGTCGCACACTTGCTTGCTGGCATCAGTGGGGGTGTGCAAGTGCAGCAGAGGGGTGGGCACAGCCCCGTCTGGCCTGCTGCACCACCGGCAGCGGCGGCGGCGACGAGCCGCGGCGGCCCGCCGGCGGCGGCGAGGCGGTGCGGCACGTGTGTGTAGCCACGTGTGTGTAGCCGGCAGGGCGCAGCTGGGCAGGTGTCGTACACTTGCTTGCTGGCATCAGCGGGGGTGTGCAAGTGCAGCAGAGGGGTGGGCACAGCTCCGTCTGGCCTGCTGCACCACCGGCAGCGGCGGCCGCGACGAGCCGCGGCGGCCCGCCGGCGGCGGCGAGGCGGTGCGGCACGTGTGCGCAGGTAGCGGGGCAGGTGTCGCACACTTGCTTGCTGGCATCAGTGGGGGTGTGCAAGCGCAGCAGAGGGGTGGGCACAGCCCCGTCTGGCCTGCTGCACCACCGGCAGCGGCGGCGGCGACGAGCCGCGGCGGCCCGCCGGCGGCGGCGAGGCGGTGCGGCACGTGTGTGTAGCCACGTGTGTGTAGCCGGCAGGGCGCAGCTGGGCAGGTGTCGCACACTTGCTTGCTGGCATCAGTGGGGGTGTGCAAGTGCAGCAGAGGGGTGGGCACAGCTCCGTCTGGCCTGCTGCACCACCGGCAGCGGCGGCGGCGACGAGCCGCGGCGGCCCGCCGGCGGCGGCGAGGCGGTGCGGCACGTGTGTGTGGCTGGCAGGGCGCAGGTAGCGGGGCAGGTGTCGCACACTTGCTTGCTGGCATCAGTGGGGGTGTGCAAGTGCAGCAGAGGGGTGGGCACAGCCCCGTCTGGCCTGCTGCACCACCGGCAGCGGCGGCGGCGACGAGCCGCGGCGGCCTGCCGGCGGCGGCGAGGCGGTGCGGCACGTGTGTGTGGCTGGCAGGGCGCAGGTAGCTTGGCAGCTGTTGCACACTCGCTTGCTGGCATCAGTGGGGGTGTGCAAGTGCAGCAGAGGGGTGGGCACAGCCCCGTCTGGCCTGCTGCACCACCGGCAGCGGCGGCGGCGACGAGCCGCGGCGGCCTGCCGGCGGCGGCGAGGCGGTGCGGCACGTGTGTGTGGCTGGCAGGGCGCAGGTAGCTGGGCAGCTGTTGCACACTCGCTTGCTGGCATCAGTGGGGGTGTGCAAGTGCAGCAGAGGGGTGTGCACAGCCCCGTCTGGCCTGCTGCACCACCGGCAGCGGCGGCGGCGACGAGCCGCGGCGGCCCGCCGGCGGCGGCGAGGCGGTGCGGCACGTGTGTGTGGCTGGCAGGGCGCAGGTAGCTGGGCAGGTGTCGCACACTTGCTTGCTGGCATCAGTGGGGGTGTGCAAGTGCAGCAGAGGGGTGGGCACAGCCCCGTCTGGCCTGCTGCACCACCGGCAGCGGCGGCGGCGACGAGCCGCGGCGGCCCGCCGGCGGCGGCGAGGCGGTGCGGCACGTGTGTGTAGCCACGTGTGTGTAGCCGGCAGGGCGCAGCTGGGCAGGTGTCGCACACTTGCTTGCTGGCATCAGTGGGGGTGTGCAAGTGCAGCAGAGGGGTGGGCACAGCCCCGTCTGGCCTGCTGCACCACCGGCAGCGGCGGCGGCGACGAGCCGCGGCGGCCTGCCGGCGGCGGCGAGGCGGTGCGGCACGTGTGTGTGGCTGGCAGGGCGCAGGTAGCTGGCAGCTGTTGCACACTCGCTTGCTGGCATCAGTGGGGGTGTGCAAGTGCAGCAGAGGGGTGGGCACAGCCCCGTCTGGCCTGCTGCACCACCGGCAGCGGCGGCGGCGACGAGCCGCGGCGGCCTGCCGGCGGCGGCGAGGCGGTGCGGCACGTGTGTGTGGCTGGCAGGGCGCAGGTAGCTTGGCAGCTGTTGCACACTCGCTTGCTGGCATCAGTGGGGGTGTGCAAGTGCAGCAGAGGGGTGTGCACAGCCCCGTCTGGCCTGCTGCACCACCGGCAGCGGCGGCGGCGACGAGCCGCGGCGGCCCGCCGGCGGCGGCGAGGCGGTGCGGCACGTGTGTGTGTGGCTGGCAGGGCGCAGCTGGGCAGGTGTCGCACACTTGCTTGCTGGCATCAGTGGGGGTGTGCAAGTGCAGCAGAGGGGTGGGCACAGCCCCGTCTGGCCTGCTGCACCACCGGCAGCGGCGGCGGCGACGAGCCGCGGCGGCCCGCCGGCGGCGGCGAGGCGGTGCGGCACGTGTGTGTGGCTGGCAGGGCGCAGGTAGCGGGGCAGGTGTCGCACACTTGCTTGCTGGCATCAGTGGGGGTGTGCAAGTGCAGCAGAGGGGTGGGCACAGCCCGTCTGGCCTGCTGCACCACCGGCAGCGGCGGCGGCGACGAGCCGCGGCGGCCTGCCGGCGGCGGCGAGGCGGTGCGGCACGTGTGTGTGGCTGGCAGGGCGCAGGTAGCTGGGCAGCTGTTGCACACTCGCTTGCTGGCATCAGTGGGGGTGTGCAAGTGCAGCAGAGGGGTGGGCACAGCCCCGTCTGGCCTGCTGCACCACCGGCAGCGGCGGCGGCGACGAGCCGCGGCGGCCCGCCGGCGGCGGCGAGGCGGTGCGGCACGTGTGTGTGGCTGGCAGGGCGCAGGTAGCTGGGCAGGTGTCGCACACTTGCTTGCTGGCATCAGTGGGGGTGTGCAAGTGCAGCAGAGGGGTGGGCACAGCCCCGTCTGGCCTGCTGCACCACCGGCAGCGGCGGCGGCGACGAGCCGCGGCGGCCCGCCGGCGGCGGCGAGGCGGTGCGGCACGTGTGTGTGGCTGGCAGGGCGCAGGTAGCTGGGCAGGTGTCGCACACTTGCTTGCTGGCATCAGTGGGGGTGTGCAAGTGCAGCAGAGGGGTGGGCACAGCCCCGTCTGGCCTGCTGCACCACCGGCAGCGGCGGCGGCGAGAGCCGCGGCGGCCCGCCGGCGGCGGCGAGGCGGTGCGGCACGTGTGTGTGGCTGGCAGGGCGCAGGTAGCTGGGCAGGTGTCGCACACTTGCTTGCTGGCATCAGTGGGGGTGTGCAAGTGCAGCAGAGGGGTGTGCACAGCCCCGTCTGGCCTGCTGCACCACCGGCAGCGGCGGCGGCGACGAGCCGCGGCGGCCCGCCGGCGGCGGCGAGGCGGTGCGGCACGTGTGTGTGGCTGGCAGGGCGCAGGTAGCTGGGCAGGTGTCGCACACTTGCTTGCTGGCATCAGTGGGGGTGTGCAAGTGCAGCAGAGGGGTGGGCACAGCCCCGTCTGGCCTGCTGCACCACCGGCAGCGGCGGCGGCGACGAGCCGCGGCGGCCCGCCGGCGGCGGCGAGGCGGTGCGGCACGTGTGTGTAGCCACGTGTGTGTAGCCGGCAGGGCGCAGCTGGGCAGGTGTCGCACACTTGCTTGCTGGCATCAGTGGGGGTGTGCAAGTGCAGCAGAGGGGTGGGCACAGCCCCGTCTGGCCTGCTGCACCACCGGCAGCGGCGGCGGCGACGAGCCGCGGCGGCCTGCCGGCGGCGGCGAGGCGGTGCGGCACGTGTGTGTGGCTGGCAGGGCGCAGGTAGCTTGGCAGCTGTTGCACACTCGCTTGCTGGCATCAGTGGGGGTGTGCAAGTGCAGCAGAGGGGTGTGCACAGCCCCGTCTGGCCTGCTGCACCACCGGCAGCGGCGGCGGCGACGAGCCGCGGCGGCCCGCCGGCGGCGGCGAGGCGGTGCGGCACGTGTGTGTGGCTGGCAGGGCGCAGGTAGCTGGGCAGGTGTCGCACACTTGCTTGCTGGCATCAGTGGGGGTGTGCAAGTGCAGCAGAGGGGTGGGCACAGCCCCGTCTGGCCTGCTGCACCACCGGCAGCGGCGGCGGCGACGAGCCGCGGCGGCCCGCCGGCGGCGGCGAGGCGGTGCGGCACGTGTGTGTAGCCACGTGTGTGTAGCCGGCAGGGCGCAGCTGGGCAGGTGTCGCACACTTGCTTGCTGGCATCAGTGGGGGTGTGCAAGTGCAGCAGAGGGGTGGGCACAGCTCCGTCTGGCCTGCTGCACCACCGGCAGCGGCGGCGGCGACGAGCCGCGGCGGCCCGCCGGCGGCGGCGAGGCGGTGCGGCACGTGTGTGTGGCTGGCAGGGCGCAGGTAGCTGGGCAGGTGTCGCACACTTGCTTGCTGGCATCAGTGGGGGTGTGCAAGTGCAGCAGAGGGGTGGGCACAGCCCCGTCTGGCCTGCTGCACCACCGGCAGCGGCGGCGGCGACGAGCCGCGGCGGCCTGCCGGCGGCGGCGAGGCGGTGCGGCACGTGTGTGTGGCTGGCAGGGCGCAGCTGGGCAGGTGTCGCACACTCGCTTGCTGGCATCTGTGGGGCTGTGCAAGTGCAGCAGAGGGGTGGGCACAGCCCCGTCTGGCCTGCTGCACCACCGGCAGCGGCGGCGGCGACGAGCCGCGGCGGCCCGGCGGCGGCGGCGAGGCGGTGCGGCACGTGTGTGTGGCTGGCAGGGCGCAGCTGGGCAGGTGTCGCACACTTGCTTGCTGGCATCAGTGGGGCTGTGCAAGTGCAGCAGAGGGGTGGGCATGTTGGAGTGAGAGGTGTCACAGGGTGTGGGGAGCTTCGGCAGAATGAGTGCAGAGCAGGCGGGGGGGCAGGGTTTTGAGGGTCGGGCAGGCAGAGTACGAGCCACGCGGCAGAGAAGGACGCGGGGCGAGAAAGGACGCGGGGACACAACACGAGAAGTGCGAAGGAGAGAGGACGGGTCGGATACCAGTGCGGCTCCTGGAAGGGGCGCGTGAAGGACGGGGCACTTTGGGGAGCGGGCACAGACGGGCGCGTGGGCAGGCGCGCGGTTGGGAAAGGCGATAAGGGGGCTAGGAGAGAGCAGCGGATGGCAGGCTGGAGAGAAGGCGGCGCGCGGGGAGCGGCGCCGCTCAACACTCCCACGCAGGCTGCACAGCCGCTGCCGCTTTAAGAGAGGCCCATTTCAGCACGGCAGAAGTTGAACTTGGTGGCGGGGACGGGCTTGGTGAGCGCGTCGGCGACCATGGGACTCGGTGGAGATGTACTCGAAGGTGACTTCGTTGCGGGCGACGCGCTCGCATGCAAAGTGGTGCACGACGTCGATGTGCTTGGAACGGTTGGAGACGATGGGGTTCTTGAGCAGCTTGAGGGCGGTCTGGCTGTCGGCGCAGATGGCGACGGTGTGCAGGTCCAGGCTCAGGTCTTGGAAAAGTTTGCGCAGCCACAGGCCTTCCTTGATGGTGGTGGCGGCGGCGATGTACTCGGCCTCGGTGGTGGAGGCAGCGACGGTGGGCTGCAGGCGGGAGGCCCAGGAGATGGCGCCGCCGTTGAAGATGAAGGCGTAGCCAGTGGTGGAGCGGCGGGTGTCGATGTCGCCAGCGTGGTCTGTGTTGGAATGCACCCAACATCCCATCATAAGCCCAGGAAAAATGCATCCTTGTAATTAGCCTACGGGCTGGCGCTTTTGGATGCTCAACAGGTTATGGGCCCCAACCCCTGCCACTGCGCTTGAGTCCCGCCCCCTTCCCGCGGTCACCCCGGAACCCCTGGCCACAGCACCGCGCGCCTCCCTTCCTTCGCGCTTCCCCCACGCGCAACAGCGCGCAAATCCCGCCTCCAAAAGGCCCCGCGACAATCCCGCCTCGCCCCACCGGAAAAAAAACACGCGCACTTCCCGCCCCTCAGCACCACCCGCTGCCCCACGCCCACGCGCCTCCCTCCTTCGCGCTCCACGCGCTACAGCGCACTTCCCCCCGTCCCAATCGCGCAGTTCGGGCGTGCAAACCCGCGCGCACCCCCAGCCACTCCGGCTCCCCAGCTTACCCCCGCCCAGCCAGCAGCCAACGGCGCAGCATCCAGCAGCATCCAGCAGCCAGCCTGCCCGCTTGCTTCAGCCTGCCAGCGCGCTATATAAGCGCCCACGCTTACAGCTTGTAGCTGGGCTGCGCAAGCGCGCGCCCGCGCACGGGCCTCTCGCCCTCTCCAGTACCTCCTCGTACCTCCTCTCACACATCCCCTCCCTCCCCTCTCCTCTCTCCATTCCTCCAACAGGTGCATCTTCGCCTCCGTCGCCACCTCCGCCCCCATCTACGTCTCCGTCGCTTTATCCGACACTGTTGAGGTGAGGCAGCGTCAGCGTCAGCAGGCGGCGCTGCGCTCTTAAAACGCGGCAACGGCTGCAGCACCGCACGTGCGTCTGGTCAGCGCTACGGCGGCACACACGCACTAGCGCACACACAGCGCTAAGTGCTTGCGGCACACACACGGCACGGTCCGTCAGCAGCGCTCACCCTTGCGCTCAGCCCCGGCCACAGCAGCGCTCACCTAGCGCCCGGCCCGCCGACGGCACGCAGCAGCGCCCTCCTTGCGATCATCCCCTCGGCCCAGCCAGCAGCGCTCACCTAGCGCTAGTGTCCGCAGCCCGGGCAGTGCTCACCTAGCACTGACGCCCGCGGCACTCCCGCGGCCCAGCCCCGGCAGCGGCAACCAGCCAGCCGTCAGCCCCGGCCCAGCCGTCAGTCGGCCCGTCGAGCGCCCAAGCCTTTGCCTCTGGCACGCTTCGGCAGCTCCACGCCGCGGCCCCCCCCCCCCCCCAACCACTCAGCCCTGGGTTGCGTTGTCCTCGTGAGGCACGTAACCCCCGAAGCCCCGTACTTGGCCCTGTGCCAGTACCGGCGTGCTTAGGGCGCACCGCTGCTGCGGTCACCGTCACCCGTCAGCCCCCAGCCCGCCTCGGCGCCAGCCAGAGTTGCGCAGTCCTCGTGTGGCACGCAACTCTCGCCCAGTGCTAGGCCTCGTGTGCCTAGTACTGGCTATTCGCGGCAAAGGCAGCCGCAGGCCTTGCCGCTTTGCGCGGCACGCAGCCTTCAGTATCTGCGGGCCTGACCAGCCCCCCTTCCACGTGGCGCACCACCACCAAGCTCGGCACCACTGGCCTCCCCTTAAGCCTCACCTCCGCCGACCGCTGCGCCACCGGCCCACCATGTCGCCCGACCCCTTCGGCGCCCTCACCGTTGAGCGCCTCGACACCAGCAACTACCTTATCTGGGCACCGCGCATGGAATACTTCCTCACCACCAAGGGCCTGTGGGAGGCCGTCACCACCGACGACGCCCCCGCCGCCGACTGTCGCAAGGCCCGCGCCATCATCGGTCTGTGCGTCACCTCACAACATCTGGCCACCATCCAACGCTCCAAGACCGCCAAGGAGGCATGGGACTCCCTCGCCGCCATCTTCAAGACCAAAGGCACCGCCCTCAAGCTCCACCTCCGCCGCGACCTCAGCTCCTTCAAGATGGCCGCCGGCGAGCCCCTCACCAAATACTTTGCCCGCGCCAAGGCCCTGCAAGACAAACTCCTGGAATCCTTCCCCGACTTCAAGGAAGAAGACATCTTCTGGCCCACCGTGCAAGGCCTGCCGTCCACCTACGACACCATCCTCACCATCATCGAGAACACCGCCGACGCAGAGCTCACCCTGGACTCTGTGCTGCCCAAACTCATGCAAGTGGAGCAGCGCCAGCGCGGCCCCGACCGCCCCGACCGCTCCAACGAGACTGCCCTGCTGGCCAAGCCCTCCTTCACCTTTCGCCGCGGACCCAACCCCACCAGCGGCAGCCGCGGCCCGCCTCCACGCCGCGACGAGCGCTCCGGCCGCCGCCCCGACGACCGCCGCAGCGATGACCGCCGCCCAAGCTTCCCTCCCCCCCACGACCGCCGCTCAAGCTACCCCCGCTCCAACGAGCGCCAGTACCGCCCCCGCACCCCCCACGAGGAGCGCGACTTTGGCGACGGCACCTGCCTCTACTGCCACAAGCCAGGCCACTGGGCTGGCGAGTGCGGCAAGAAGAAGGCAGACATGGAGGCGGCGGCAGCGCGGCGCCGGCCTGGCGGCACACCTCCAACCCCGCGGCACCAGCAGTACAGCGCCATCGCCTTCACCGCCATGGCGCAACCCTCCACCGAGCCGAAGCTGTCCTTTAGCGCCGACGGCCGCACCATCTACGTCTCCACCGAGCCGCCACCACCAGAGTTCGTCACCCCCTTCGCCGCCGCCATCCCCTTTTCTTGCGCGGCACCACCCGAGCCTGCTGCCTTCTCCGCCCAAGCGCCGCCAACCCCTGGCGACACCTGCCGCTTTGTGCTCGACACCGGCGCGTCCCGGCACATGACCCCACTCAAGAGCGCCCTCACCAACCTGCGGCCCCCACCTGACAACCTCACCGTCACCTTCGGCAACGGCGCCCAGGCAGAGCCCCCCGCTGTTGGCGACATCCACCTCGAGCTGGCACCTGGCCGCATCGCCACCATCACCGATGTGCTATATCTGCCCACCGCCGCCGAGAGCCTCTTCTCCGTCAGCTACGCTGCACAGAAGGGCTACAGCCACAGGCCTTCCTTGATGGTGGTGGCGGCGGCGATGTACTCGGCCTCGGTGGTGGAGGCAGCGACGGTGGGCTGCAGACGGGAGGCCCAGGAGATGGCGCCGCCGTTGAAGATGAAGGCGTAGCCAGTGGTGGAGCGGCGGGTGTCGATGTCGCCAGCGTGGTCTGCGTCGCAGAAGACTTGCAGGCCTGGGGATCCTGCGCCGAAGGTGATGCCGATGTCTGGGGTGCCGGTGAGGTAGCGCAGAACGGTCTTGGCGGCGGTCCAGTGGTCGGTGGTGGGGTTGGCCATGTGGCGTGCCAGGGCTCCCACGGCTTGGGCGATGTCGGGGCGGGTGCAGATGGAGAGGTACATGAGGGAGCCCACCAGAGCAGAGTAGGAGTGGGTCTGGGTGTCGAGGGGTGTGCCTTGCTTGGTGAGTTTGATTGAGGCGTTGGCGGGGGTGCTTGCTGTCTTGGCGTCGTCCATGCCGTACTTGGAGAGCAGGTCTTTGATGTTGCGGCTCTGGGCGAGCTTGATGGTCTTGGCGGTGCGGTCGCGAATGAGATCCATCCCCAGAAAGAAGGTGGCGTTGCCTAGATCGCGAGCCTCGAAGGCGGCCATGAGCTTCTGCTTGATGGCGGCGGAGGAGGTGGTCTTGGGGGTGACGATGAGGATGTCGTCGACGTAGGTGAGCAGGTAAGCGGGCTTGGACGGATCGGTGGAGATGAAGAGGCCGGCGTCTGCCTGGGACGCGGTGAAGCCCAGTTTAGCCAGCTCAGCCTTGAGGGTTTGGTACCAGGCGCGGGGAGCTTGCTTGAGGCCGTACAGTGCCTTGTTGAGCTTGCAGCAGAGGGTGGGCTTGCCAAGGGTGTAGCCTGGCGGGGGTGAGACGTAGACTTCTTCGTCGATGGTGCCGTTGAGGAAGGCAGTCTTGATGTCGAGCTGGTGCAGGTCCAGGTCTTGGGCGGCGGCGGTGGAGAGGACGGTGCGCAGGGTGGAGTACTTGGAGACCGGAGCGAAAACTTCGTCGTAGTCGATGCCCTCGCGCTGGCGGAAGCCTTGCACAACCAGGCGGGCTTTGTAGCGCTCGATGTTGCCGTTGGAGTCACGCTTGATTTTGTACACCCACTTGGCTGGGATGGGCTTGGTGCCGTGGGGCGGCTCGCAGAGGGTCCAGGTGTCATTGGCGATGAGGGAGGCCATCTCGTCGTCCATAGCCAGCTGCCAGGCGGCGGCGTCAGGTCCGGAGAGGGCTTCCTTCATGGTGGTGGGCTCGTTGGCGATGGCGGCATTGGCAGCGACGTTGGAGCGGCCGGTGATGCGGTAGGCGTCGTCCTGCCACTCGATGGCAGGGCGCCGCGCAGCGACGCGCACTTGGCGGCGCTGGGCGAGGGGGGGCGAGGGCGGTGGTGCGTCTTCAGGCGGGGGCTGCGCATCGGCGGCAGCTCCCACGTCTTCGGTGTCGGAGTCGAAGGCGAAGGGCACAGGCTCAGGCTGGGAGGTCTCGGGCTGGGAGGGGGGCTTGTGCGAGGTGGGTGAGGTGGGCTTGGGCGGCTTGGACTCATCAAAGGTGACGTCGCGAGAGGTGATGATGGCGCCGGAGTTGAGCAGAATTTTGTAGCCCTTGCGGTTGGCGGCGTAGCCAATGAGGCGGCCGGGCTGGCTCACGGGGTCCAGCTTGGTGCGCAGGGCAGAGGGGGTGTGGGCGAAGACGGTGGCGCCAAAAATGCGCAGGTGGGAGACGTCAGGCTTGGTGCCGTAGAACAGCTCAAAGGGGGTCTTGTCTCGGCCACTTAGGGGGGAGCGGTTGCGCAGGTAGTTGGCGGTGACGATGGCGTCAGCCCAGAGGTGCTTGGGCAGGCCGGCGTCGGAGAGCATGGGGCGCGCCTTCTCCCACAGGGTGCGGTTGAGGCGCTCGGCCTTGCCGTTTTGTTGAGGGGAGGAGGGGTTGGTGGTCTCGTGCAGGACGCCTTGGGAGGTGTAGAACTCGGAGAGGGTGGAGTTGCAGAACTCGCCGCCGTTGTCGGAACGCACGCGCTTGACGGGGAGGCCGGCCTGGCGTTGCAGCATGGTGACGGTGTGGATGATGCTGTCGGCGGCGTCGGACTTGTGGCGGAGAGGAATGACGAAGGACATGCCGGTGAAATCGTCCAGAATGGTGTTGAAGTAGAGGCTGCCGCCGGCGGAGGCGACGGGCAGGGGGCCACACAGGTCGGTGTGCAGCAGCAGCTCCAGGGGTGCCTTGGTGGCGGAGGTGGAGGTGTTGAAGGGGAGGCGGTGTTGCTTGCCCAGGGTGCAGGGCTCGCAGAGGGCGTTGGCGCCGGCAGTCTTGAACTCGGCGGCGGTGACGCGAATGCCAGTGACCATGTCTGGCATCTTGGCCAGGTTGTCAAAGCCCAGGTGGCCCAGGCGGCGGTGCCAGAGGTGGGGGGTCTCGGCGGTGCGCGCAGCGTAGGCGGTGGTGGGGGCGCCAGAGGTGGGGGCAAGGCGACCCTCCAAGTAGTAGATGTTGTTGGCGGTGGCTGGAGCAGTGGCGACGGTGGTGGAGTGGCGGTAGATGGTGCAGCCGTCGGCGCCAAAGGAGAAAGTGTAGCCCTTCTGTGCAGCGTAGCTGACGGAGAAGAGGCTCTCGGCGGCGGTGGGCAGATATAGCACATCGGTGATGGTGGCGATGCGGCCAGGTGCCAGCTCGAGGTGGATGTCGCCAACAGCGGGGGGCTCTGCCTGGGCGCCGTTGCCGAAGGTGACGGTGAGGTTGTCAGGTGGGGGCCGCAGGTTGGTGAGGGCGCTCTTGAGTGGGGTCATGTGCCGGGACGCGCCGGTGTCGAGCACAAAGCGGCAGGTGTCGCCAGGGGTTGGCGGCGCTTGGGCGGAGAAGGCAGCAGGCTCGGGTGGTGCCGCACAAGAAAAGGGGATGGCGGCGGCGAAGGGGGTGACGAACTCTGGTGGTGGCGGCTCGGTGGAGACGTAGATGGTGCGGCCGTCGGCGCTAAAGGACAGCTTCGGCTCGGTGGAGGGTTGCGCCATGGCGGTGAAGGCGATGGCGCTGTACTGCTGGTGCCGCGGGGTTGGAGGTGTGCCGCCAGGCCGGCGCCGCGCTGCCGCCGCCTCCATGTCTGCCTTCTTCTTGCCGCACTCGCCGGCCCAGTGGCCTGGCTTGTGGCAGTAGAGGCAGGTGCCGTCGCCAAAGTCGCGCTCCTCGTGGGGGTTGCGGGGGCGGTACTGGCGCTCGTTGGAGCGGGGGTAGCTTGAGCGGCGGTCGTGGGGGGGAGGGAAGCTTGGGCGGCGGTCATCGCTGCGGCGATCGTCGGGGCGGCGGCCGGAGCGCTCGTCGCGGCGTGGAGGCGGGCCGCGGCTGCCGCTGGTGGGGTTGGGTCCGCGGCGAAAGGTGAAGGAGGGCTTGGCCAGCAGGGCAGTCTCGTTGGAGCGGTCGGGGCGGTCGGGGCCGCGCTGGCGCTGCTCCACTTGCATGAGTTTGGGCAGCACAGAGTCCAGGGTGAGCTCTGCGTCGGCGGTGTTCTCGATGATGGTGAGGATGGTGTCGTAGGTGGACGGCAGGCCTTGCACGGTGGGCCAGAAGATGTCTTCTTCCTTGAAGTCGGGGAAGGATTCCAGGAGTTTGTCTTGCAGGGCCTTGGCGCGGGCAAAGTATTTGGTGAGGGGCTCGCCGGCGGCCATCTTGAAGGAGCTGAGGTCGCGGCGGAGGCGGAGCTTGAGGGCGGTGCCCTTGGTCTTGAAGATGGCGGCGAGGGAGTCCCATGCCTCCTTGGCGGTCTTGGAGCGTTGGATGGTGGCCAGATGTTGTGAGGTGACGCACAGGCCGATGATGGCGCGGGCCTTGCGGCAGTCGGCGGCGGGGGCGCCGTCGGTGGTGACGGCCTCCCACAGGCCCTTGGTGGTGAGGAAGTATTCCATGCGCGGTGCCCAGATAAGGTAGTTGCTGGTGTCGAGGCGCTCAACGGTGAGGGCGCCGAAGGGGTCGGGCGACATGGTGGGCCGGTGGCGCAGCGGTCGGCGGAGGTGAGGCCTAAGGGGAGGCCAGTGGTGGCGAGCTTGGTGGTGGTGCGCCACGTGGAAGGGGGGCTGGTCAGGCCCGCAGATACTGAAGGCTGCGTGCCGCGCAAAGCGGCAAGGCCTGCGGCTGCCTTTGCCGCGAATAGCCAGTACTAGGCACACGAGGCCTAGCACTGGGCGAGAGTTGCGTGCCACACGAGGACTGCGCAACTCTGGCTGGCGCCGAGGCGGGCTGGGGGCTGACGGGTGACGGTGACCGCAGCAGCGGTGCGCCCTAAGCACGCCGGTACTGGCACAGGGCCAAGTACGGGGCTTCGGGGGTTACGTGCCTCACGAGGACAACGCAACCCAGGGCTGAGTGGTTGTGGGGGGCCGCGGCGTGGAGCTGCCGAAGCGTGCCAGAGGCAGAGGCTTGGGCGCTCGACGGGCCGACTGACGGCTGGGCCGGGGCTGACGGCTGGCTGGTTTCCGCTGCCGGGGCTGGGCCGCGGGAGTGCCGCGGGCGTCAGTGCTAGGTGAGCACTGCCCGGGCTGCGGACACTAGCGCTAGGTGAGCGCTGCTGGCTGGGCCGAGGGGGTGATCGCAAGGAGGGCGTTGCTGCGTGCCGTCGGCGGGCCGGGCGCTAGGTGAGCGCTGCTGTGGCCGGGGCTGAGCGCAAGGATGAGCGCTGCTGACGGACCGTGCCGTGTGTGTGCCGCAAGCACTTAGCGCTGTGTGTGCGCTAGTGCGTGTGTGCCGCCGTAGCGCTGACCAGACGCACGTGCGGTGCTGCAGCCGTTGCCGCGCTTTAAGAGCGCAGCGCCGCCTGCTGACGCTGACGCTGCCTCACCTCAACAGTGTCGGATAAAGCGACGGAGACGTAGATGGGGGCGGAGGTGGCGACGGAGGCGAAGATGCACCTGTTGGAGGAATGGAGAGAGGAGAGGGGAGGGAGGGGATGTGTGAGAGGAGGTACGAGGAGGTACTGGAGAGGGCGAGAGGCCCGTGCGCGGGCGCGCGCTTGCGCAGCCCAGCTACAGGCTGTAAGCGTGGGCGCTTATATAGCGCGCTGGCAGGCTGAAGCAAGCAGGCAGGCTGGCTGCTGAATGCTGCTGGATGCTGGCTGGGCGGGGGTAAGCTGGGGAGCCGGAGTGGCTGGGGGGTGCGCGCGGGTTTGCACGGCCGAACTGGGCGATTGGGACGGGGGGAAGTGCGCTGTAGCGCGTGGAGCGCGAAGGAGGGAGGCGCGTGGGCGTGGGGCAGCGGGTGGTGCTGAGGGGCGGGAAGTGCGCGTGTTTTTTTTTCCGGTGGGGCGAGGCGGGATTGTCGCGGGGCCTTTTGGAGGCGGGATTTGCGCGCTGTTGCGCGTGGGGGAAGCGCGAAGGAAGGGAGGCGCGCGGTGTTGTGGCAGGGGTTCCGGGTGACCGCGGGAAGGGGGCGGGACTCAAGCGCAGTGGCAGGGGTTGGGGCCCATAACCTGTTGAGCATCCAAAAGCGCCAGCCCGTAGGCTAATTACAAGGATGCATTTCCCTGGGCTTATGATGGGATGTTGGGTGCATTACAACACTCCCCCTCGCACAACATCCCATCGATGTTGGCGGAAACCAGAGTCGCACTTGGGACTCGTCAGAGCAGCGCATGGCCTACTCACGGGGAGGAATAATCGACTCGCCCGGCCAGGAATCGAACCAGGGACCTACAGGTCCGATGTCACGTTTGTCAGCGTGAATGGGGCCCTGCCCGTGTGTGTAGCCACGTGTGTGTAGCCGGCAGGGCGCAGCTGGGCAGGTGTCGCACACTTGCTTGCTGGCATCAGTGGCGGTGTGCAAGTGCAGCAGAGGGGTGGGCACAGCCCCGTCTGGCCTGCTGCACCACCGGCAGCGGCGGCGGCGACGAGCCGCGGCGGCCCGCCGGCGGCGGCGAGGCGGTGCGGCACGTGTGCGTGGCTGGCAGGGCGCAGCTGGGCAGGTGTCGCACACTCGCTTGCTGGCATCTGTGGGGCTGTGCAAGTGCAGCAGAGGGGTGGGCACAGCTCCGTCTGGCCTGCTGCACCACCGGCAGCGGCGGCGGCGACGAGCCGCGGCGGCCCGCCGGCGGCGGCGAGGCGGTGCGGCACGTGTGTGTAGCCACGTGTGTGTAGCCGGCAGGGCGCAGCTGGGCAGGTGTCGCACACTTGCTTGCTGGCATCAGTGGGGGTGTGCAAGTGCAGCAGAGGGGTGGGCACAGCCCCGTCTGGCCTGCTGCACCACCGGCAGCGGCGGCGGCGACGAGCCGCGGCGGCCCGCCGGCGGCGGCGAGGCGGTGCGGCACGTGTGTGTGGCTGGCAGGGCGCAGGCAGCTGGGCAGGTGTCGCACACTCGCTTGCTGGCATCTGTGGGGGTGTGCAAGTGCAGCAGAGGGGTGGGCACAGCTCCGTCTGGCCTGCTGCACCACCGGCAGCGGCGGCGGCGACGAGCGGCGGCGGCCCGCCGGCGGCGGCGAGGCGGTGCGGCACGTGTGTGTAGCCACGTGTGTGTAGCCGGCAGGGCGCAGCTGGGCAGGTGTCGCACACTTGCTTGCTGGCATCAGTGGGGGTGTGCAAGTGCAGCAGAGGGGTGGGCACAGCCCCGTCTGGCCTGCTGCACCACCGGCAGCGGCGGCGGCGACGAGCCGCGGCGGCCCGCCGGCGGCGGCGAGGCGGTGCGGCACGTGTGTGTGGCTGGCAGGGCGCAGCTGGGCAGGTGTCGCACACTCGCTTGCTGGCATCTGTGGGGATGTGCAAGTGCAGCAGAGGGGTGGGCACAGCCCCGTCTGGCCTGCTGCACCACCGGCAGCGGCGGCGGCGACGAGCCGCGGCGGCCCGCCGGCGGCGGCGAGGCGGTGCGGCACGTGTGTGTAGCCACGTGTGTGTAGCCGGCAGGGCGCAGCTGGGCAGGTGTCGCACACTCGCTTGCTGGCATCTGTGGGGGTGTGCAAGTGCAGCAGAGGGGTGGGCACAGCTCCGTCTGGCCTGCTGCACCACCGGCAGCGGCGGCGGCGACGAGCCGCGGCGGCCCGCCGGCGGCGGCGAGGCGGTGCGGCACGTGTGTGTAGCCACGTGTGTGTAGCCGGCAGGGCGCAGCTGGGCAGGTGTCGCACACTTGCTTGCTGGCATCAGTGGGGGTGTGCAAGTGCAGCAAAGGGGTGGGGCACAGCCCCGTCTGGCCTGCTGCACCACCGGCAGCGGCGGCGGCGACGAGCCGCGGCGGCCCGCCGGCGGCGGCGAGGCGGTGCGGCACGTGTGTGTGGCTGGCAGGGCGCAGGCAGCTGGGCAGGTGTCGCACACTCGCTTGCTGGCATCTGTGGGGGTGTGCAAGTGCAGCAGAGGGGTGGGCACAGCTCCGTCTGGCCTGCTGCACCACCGGCAGCGGCGGCGGCGACGAGCCGCGGCGGCCCGCCGGCGGCGGCGAGGCGGTGCGGCACGTGTGTGTAGCCACGTGTGTGTAGCCGGCAGGGCGCAGCTGGGCAGGTGTCGCACACTTGCTTGCTGGCATCAGTGGGGGTGTGCAAGTGCAGCAGAGGGGTGGGCACAGCCCCGTCTGGCCTGCTGCACCACCGGCAGCGGCGGCGGCGACGAGCCGCGGCGGCCCGCCGGCGGCGGCGAGGCGGTGCGGCACGTGTGCGTGGCTGGCAGGGCGCAGCTGGGCAGGTGTCGCACACTCGCTTGCTGGCATCTGTGGGGCTGTGCAAGTGCAGCAGAGGGGTGGGCACAGCTCCGTCTGGCCTGCTGCACCACCGGCAGCGGCGGCGGCGACGAGCCGCGGCGGCCCGCCGGCGGCGGCGAGGCGGTGCGGCACGTGTGTGTAGCCACGTGTGTGTAGCCGGCAGGGCGCAGCTGGGCAGGTGTCGCACACTTGCTTGCTGGCATCAGTGGGGGTGTGCAAGTGCAGCAGATGGGTGGGCACAGCCCCGTCTGGCCTGCTGCACCACCGGCAGCGGCGGCGGCGACGAGCCGCGGCGGCCCGCCGGCGGCGGCGAGGCGGTGCGGCACGTGTGCGTGGCTGGCAGGGCGCAGCTGGGCAGGTGTCGCACACTCGCTTCCTGGCATCTGTGGGGCTGTGCAAGTGCAGCAGAGGGGTGGGCACAGCTCCGTCTGGCCTGCTGCACCACCGGCAGCGGCGGCGGCGACGAGCCGCGGCGGCCCGCCGGCGGCGGCGAGGCGGTGCGGCACGTGTGTGTAGCCACGTGTGTGTAGCCGGCAGGGCGCAGCTGGGCAGGTGTCGCACACTTGCTTGCTGGCATCAGTGGGGGTGTGCAAGTGCAGCAGATGGGTGGGCACAGCCCCGTCTGGCCTGCTGCACCACCGGCAGCGGCGGCGGCGACGAGCCGCGGCGGCCCGCCGGCGGCGGCGAGGCGGTGCGGCACGTGTGTGTAGCCACGTGTGTGTAGCCGGCAGGGCGCAGCTGGGCAGGTGTCGCACACTTGCTTGCTGGCATCAGTGGGGGTGTGCAAGTGCAGCAGATGGGTGGGCACAGCCCCGTCTGGCCTGCTGCACCACCGGCAGCGGCGGCGGCGACGAGCCGTGGCGGCCCGCCGGCGGCGGCGAGGCGGTGCGGCACGTGTGTGTAGCCACGTGTGTGTAGCCGGCAGGGCGCAGCTGGGCAGGTGTCGCACACTTGCTTGCTGGCATCAGTGGGGGTGTGCAAGTGCAGCAGAGGGGTGGGCACAGCCCCGTCTGGCCTGCTGCACCACACCGCGGCAGCGGCGGCGGCGACGAGCCACGGCGGCCCGCCGGCGGCGGCGACGCGGTGCGGCACGTGTGTGTGGCTGGCAGGGCGCAGGCAGCTGGGCAGGTGTCGCACACTCGCTTGCTGGCATCTGTGGGGGTGTGCAAGTGCAGCAGAGGGGTGGGCACAGCTCCGTCTGGCCTGCTGCACCACCGGCAGCGGCGGCGGCGACGAGCCGCGGCGGCCCGCCGGCGGCGGCGAGGCGGTGCGGCACGTGTGTGTAGCCACGTGTGTGTAGCCGGCAGGGCGCAGCTGGGCAGGTGTCGCACACTTGCTTGCTGGCATCAGTGGGGGTGTGCAAGTGCAGCAGAGGGGTGGGCACAGCCCCGTCTGGCCTGCTGCACCACCGGCAGCGGCGGCGGCGACGAGCCGCGGCGGCCCGCCGGCGGCGGCGAGGCGGTGCGGCACGTGTGCGTGGCTGGCAGGGCGCAGCTGGGCAGGTGTCGCACACTCGCTTGCTGGCATCTGTGGGGCTGTGCAAGTGCAGCAGAGGGGTGGGCACAGCTCCGTCTGGCCTGCTGCACCACCGGCAGCGGCGGCGGCGACGAGCGGCGGCGGCCCGCCGGCGGCGGCGAGGCGGTGCGGCACGTGTGTGTAGCCACGTGTGTGTAGCCGGCAGGGCGCAGCTGGGCAGGTGTCGCACACTTGCTTGCTGGCATCAGTGGGGGTGTGCAAGTGCAGCAGAGGGGTGGGCACAGCCCCGTCTGGCCTGCTGCACCACCGGCAGCGGCGGCGGCGACGAGCCGCGGCGGCCCGCCGGCGGCGGCGAGGGCGGTGCGGCACGTGTGTGTGGCTGGCAGGGGCGCAGCTGGGCAGGTGTCGCACACTCGCTTGCTGGCATCTGTGGGGTGTGCAAGTGCAGCAGAGGGGTGGGCACAGCCCCGTCTGGCCTGCTGCACCACCGGCAGCGGCGGCGGCGACGAGCCGCGGCGGCCCGCCGGCGGCGGCGAGGCGGTGCGGTGCGGCACGTGTGTGTGGCTGGCAGGGCGCAGGCAGCTGGGCAGGTGTCGCACACTTGCTTGCTGGCATCAGTGGGGGTGTGCAAGTGCAGCAGAGGGGTGGGCACAGCCCCGTCTGGCCTGCTGCACCACCGGCAGCGGCGGCGGCGACGAGCCGCGGCGGCCCGCCGGCGGCGGCGAGGCGGTGCGGTGCACGGCACGTGTGTGTGGCTGGCAGGGCGCAGCTGGGCAGGTGTCGCACACTTGCTTGCTGGCATCGGTGGGGGTGTGCAAGTGCAGCAGAGGGGTGGGCACAGCCCGTCTGGCCTGCTGCACCACCGGCAGCGGCGGCGGCGACGAGCCGCGGCGGCCCGCCGGCGGCGGCGAGGCGGTGCGGGCGGCACGTGTGTGTGGCTGGCAGGGCGCAGGCAGCTGGGCAGGTGTCGCACACTTGCTTCTGGCATCATGGGGTGTGCAAGTGCAGCAGAGGGGGGGCACAGCCCGTCGGCCTGCTGCACCACCGGCAGCGGCGGCGGCGACGAGCCGCGGCGCCGCCGGCGGCGGCGAGGCGGTGCGGCGGCACGTGTGTGTGGCTGGCAGGGCGCAGCTGGGCAGGTGTCGCACACTTGCTTGCTGGCATCAGTGGGGGTGTGCAAGTGCAGCAGAGGGGTGGGCACAGCCCCGTCTGGCCTGCTGCACCACCGGCAGCGGCGGCGGCGACGAGCCGCGGCGGCCCGCCGGCGGCGGCGAGGCGGTGCGGTGCGGCACGTGTGTGTGGCTGGCAGGGCGCAGCAGCTGGGCAGGTGTCGCACACTTGCTTGCTGGCATCAGTGGGGGTGTGCAAGTGCAGCAGAGGGGTGGGCACAGCCCCGTCTGGCCTGCTGCACCACCGGCAGCGGCGGCGGCGACGAGCCGCGGCGGCCCGCCGGCGGCGGCGAGGCGGTGCGGTGCGGCACGTGTGTGTGGCTGGCAGGGCGCAGGCAGCTGGGCAGGTGTCGCACACTTGCTTGCTGGCATCAGTGGGGGTGTGCAAGTGCAGCAGAGGGGTGGGCACAGCCCCGTCTGGCCTGCTGCACCACCGGCAGCGGCGGCGGCGACGAGCCGCGGCGGCCCGCCGGCGGCGGCGAGGCGGGCGGTGCGGCACGTGTGTGTGGCTGGCAGGGCGCAGGCAGCTGGGCAGGTGTCGCACACTTGCTTGCTGGCATCGGTGGGGGTGTGCAAGTGCAGCAGAGGGGTGGGCACAGCCCCGTCTGGCCTGCTGCACCACCGGCAGCGGCGGCGGCGACGAGCCGCGGCGGCCCGCCGGCGGCGGCGAGGCGGTGCGGTGCGGCACGTGTGTGTGGCTGGCAGGGCGCAGGCAGCTGGGCAGGTGTCGCACACTTGCTTGCTGGCATCACTGGGGGTGTGCAAGTGCAGCAGAGGGGTGGGCACAGCCCCGTCTGGCCTGCTGCACCACACCGGGCAGCGGCGGCGGCGACGAGCCGCGGCGGCCCGCCGGCGGCGGCGACGCGGTGCGGCACGTGTGTGTGGCTGGCAGGGCGCAGGCAGCTGGGCAGGTGTCGCACACTTGCTTGCTGGCATCGGTGGGGGTGTGCAAGTGCAGCAGAGGGGTGGGCACAGCCCCGTCTGGCCTGCTGCACCACCGGCAGCGGCGGCGGCGACGAGCCGCGGCGGCCCGCCGGCGGCGGCGACGCGGTGCGGCACGTGTGTGTGGCTGGCAGGGCGCAGGCAGCTGGGCAGGTGTCGCACACTTGCTTGCTGGCATCGGTGGGGGTGTGCAAGTGCAGCAGAGGGGTGGGCACAGCCCCGTCTGGCCTGCTGCACCACCGGCAGCGGCGGCGGCGACGAGCCGCGGCGGCCCGCCGGCGGCGGCGAGGCGGTGCGGCACGTGTGTGTGGCTGGCAGGGCGCAGGCAGCTGGGCAGGTGTCGCACACTTGCTTGCTGGCATCGGTGGGGGTGTGCAAGTGCAGCAGAGGGGTGGGCACAGCCCCGTCTGGCCTGCTGCACCACCGGCAGCGGCGGCGGCGACGAGCCGCGGCGGCCCGCCGGCGGCGGCGAGCGGCGGTGCGGCACGTGTGTGTGGCTGGCAGGGCGCAGGCAGCTGGGCAGGTGTCGCACACTTGCTTGCTGGCATCGGTGGGGGTGTGCAAGTGCAGCAGAGGGGTGGGCACAGCCCCGTCTGGCCTGCTGCACCACCGGCAGCGGCGGCGGCGACGAGCCGCGGCGGCCCGCCGGCGGCGGCGACGGCGGTGCGGCACGTGTGTGTGGCTGGCAGGGGCGCAGCTGGGCAGGTGTCGCACACTTGCTTGCTGGCATCAGTGGGGGTGTGCAAGTGCAGCAGAGGGGTGGGCACAGCCCCGTCTGGCCTGCTGCACCACCGGCAGCGGCGGCGGCGACGAGCCGCGGCGGCCCGCCGGCGGCGGCGAGGCGGCGGTGCGGCACGTGTGTGTGGCTGGCAGGGCGCAGGCAGCTGGGCAGGTGTCGCACACTTGCTTGCTGGCATCAGTGGGGGTGTGCAAGTGCAGCAGAGGGGTGGGCACAGCCCCGTCTGGCCTGCTGCACCACCGGCAGCGGCGGCGGCGACGAGCCGCGGCGGCCCGCCGGCGGCGGCGAGGCGGTGCGGCACGTGTGTGTGGCTGGCAGGGCGCAGGCAGCTGGGCAGGTGTCGCACACTTGCTTGCTGGCATCAGTGGGGTGTGCAAGTGCAGCAGAGGGGTGGGCACAGCCCCGTCTGGCCTGCTGCACCACCGGCAGCGGCGGCGGCGACGAGCCGCGGCGGCCCGCCGGCGGCGGCGAGGCGGTGCGGCACGTGTGTGTGGCTGGCAGGGCGCAGGCAGCTGGGCAGGTGTCGCACACTTGCTTGCTGGCATCAGTGGGGTGTGCAAGTGCAGCAGAGGGGTGGGCACAGCCCCGTCTGGCCTGCTGCACCACCGGCAGCGGCGGCGGCGACGAGCCGCGGCGGCCCGCCGGCGGCGGCGAGGCGGTGCGGCACGTGTGTGTGGCTGGCAGGGCGCAGGCAGCTGGGCAGGTGTCGCACACTTGCTTGCTGGCATCAGTGGGGGTGTGCAAGTGCAGCAGAGGGGTGGGCACAGCCCCGTCTGGCCTGCTGCACCACCGGCAGCGGCGGCGGCGACGAGCCGCGGCGGCCCGCCGGCGGCGGCGACGGCGGTGCGGCACGTGTGTGTGGCTGGCAGGGCGCAGGCAGCTGGGCAGGTGTCGCACACTTGCTTGCTGGCATCGGTGGGGGTGTGCAAGTGCAGCAGAGGGGTGGGCACAGCCCCGTCTGGCCTGCTGCACCACCGGCAGCGGCGGCGGCGACGAGCCGCGGCGGCCCGCCGGCGGCGGCGAGGCGGTGCGGCACGTGTGTGTGGCTGGCAGGGCGCAGGCAGCTGGGCAGGTGTCGCACACTTGCTTGCTGGCATCAGTGGGGTGTGCAAGTGCAGCAGAGGGGTGGGCACAGCCCCGTCTGGCCTGCTGCACCACCGGCAGCGGCGGCGGCGACGAGCCGCGGCGGCCCGCCGGCGGCGGCGAGGCGGTGCGGCACGTGTGTGTGGCTGGCAGGGCGCAGGCAGCTGGGCAGGTGTCGCACACTTGCTTGCTGGCATCGGTGGGGGTGTGCAAGTGCAGCAGAGGGGTGGGCACAGCCCCGTCTGGCCTGCTGCACCACCGGCAGCGGCGGCGGCGACGAGCCGCGGCGGCCCGCCGGCGGCGGCGAGGCGGTGCGGCACGTGTGTGTGGCTGGCAGGGCGCAGGCAGCTGGGCAGGTGTCGCACACTTGCTTGCTGGCATCGGTGGGGGTGTGCAAGTGCAGCAGAGGGGTGGGCACAGCCCCGTCTGGCCTGCTGCACCACCGGCAGCGGCGGCGGCGACGAGCCGCGGCGGCCCGCCGGCGGCGGCGAGGCGGTGCGGCACGTGTGTGTGGCTGGCAGGGCGCAGGCAGCTGGGCAGGTGTCGCACACTTGCTTGCTGGCATCAGTGGGGTGTGCAAGTGCAGCAGAGGGGTGGGCACAGCCCCGTCTGGCCTGCTGCACCACCGGCAGCGGCGGCGGCGACGAGCCGCGGCGGCCCGCCGGCGGCGGCGAGGCGGTGCGGCACGTGTGTGTGGCTGGCAGGGCGCAGGCAGCTGGGCAGGTGTCGCACACTTGCTTGCTGGCATCAGTGGGGTGTGCAAGTGCAGCAGAGGGGTGGGCACAGCCCCGTCTGGCCTGCTGCACCACCGGCAGCGGCGGCGGCGACGAGCCGCGGCGGCCCGCCGGCGGCGGCGACGGCGGTGCGGCACGTGTGTGTGGCTGGCAGGGCGCAGGCAGCTGGGCAGGTGTCGCACACTTGCTTGCTGGCATCAGTGGGGGTGTGCAAGTGCAGCAGAGGGGTGGGCACAGCCCCGTCTGGCCTGCTGCACCACCGGCAGCGGCGGCGGCGACGAGCCGCGGCGGCCCGCCGGCGGCGGCGAGGCCGGTGCGGCACGTGTGTGTGGCTGGCAGGGCGCAGGCAGCTGGGCAGGTGTCGCACACTTGCTTGCTGGCATCAGTGGGGGTGTGCAAGTGCAGCAGAGGGGTGGGCACAGCCCCGTCTGGCCTGCTGCACCACCGGCAGCGGCGGCGGCGACGAGCCGCGGCGGCCCGCCGGCGGCGGCGAGGCGGTGCGGCACGTGGTGTGGCTGGCAGGGCGCAGCTGGGCAGGTGTCGCCACGTGTGGCATCGTGGGTGTGCTGCAGCAGAGGTGGGCCGCCGTCTGGCGCTGACCAGGCAGCGGCGGGCGACGAGGCGGCCCCGCCGGCGGCGGCGAGGCGGTGCGGCACGTGTGTGTGGCTGGCAGGGGCGCAGCTGGGCAGGTGTCGCACACTTGCTTGTGGCATCAGTGGGGCTGTGCAAGTGCAGCAGAGGGGTGGGCACAGCCCCGCTCGGCCTGCTGCACCACCGGCAGCGGCGGCGGCGACGAGCCGCGGCGGCCCGCCGGCGGCGGCGAGGCGGTGCGGCCACGTGTGTGTGGCTGGCAGGGCGCAGGCAGCTGGGCAGGTGTCGCACACTTGCTTGCTGGCATCAGTGGGGGTGTGCAAGTGCAGCAGAGGGGTGGGCACAGCCCCGTCTGGCCTGCTGCACCACCGGCAGCGGCGGCGGCGACGAGCCGCGGCGGCCCGCCGGCGGCGGCGAGGCGGTGCGGGCGGCACGTGTGTGTGGCTGGCAGGGCGCAGGCTGGGCAGGTGTCGCACACTTGCTTGCTGGCATCAGTGGGGTGTGCAAGTGCAGCAGAGGGGTGGGCACAGCCCCGTCTGGCCTGCTGCACCACCGGCAGCGGCGGCGGCGACGAGCCGCGGCGGCCCGCCGGCGGCGGCGAGCGGTGCGGCACGTGTGTGTGGCTGGCAGGGCGCAGGCAGCTGGGCAGGTGTCGCACACTTGCTTGCTGGCATCGGTGGGGTGTGCAAGTGCAGCAGAGGGGTGGGCACAGCCCCGTCTGGCCTGCTGCACCCACCGGCAGCGGCGGCGGCGACGACCCGGCGGCCCGCCGGCGCGGCGACGCGGTGCGGCACGTGTGTGTGGCTGGCAGGGCGCAGGCAGCTGGGCAGGTGTCGCACACTTGCTTGCTGGCATCGGTGGGGTGTGCAGTGCAGCAGAGGGGTGGGCACAGCCCCGTCTGGCCTGCTGCACCACCGGCAGCGGCGGCGGCGACGAGCCGCGGCGGCCCGCCGGCGGCGGCGACGGCGGTGCGGCACGTGTGTGTGGCTGGCAGGGCGCAGGCAGCTGGGCAGGTGTCGCACACTTGCTTGCTGGCATCAGTGGGGGTGTGCAAGTGCAGCAGAGGGGTGGGCACAGCCCCGTCTGGCCTGCTGCACCACACCGGCGGCGAAGGCGGCGGGCGGGCGAGCGGGGGCCGGGGGGCGGCGGGCGCGCGGGAGGTCGCCACGGCGGCGGGGCGTGCAGCGGGGGGTGGGCACAGCCCCGCTGGCCGCTGCACCACCGGCAGCGCGGCGCGACGCCGCGGCGCCCGCCGGCGCGGCGACGCGGTGCGGCACGTGTGTGTGGCTGGCAGGGCGCCAGCTGGGCAGGTGTCGCACACTTGCTTGCTGGCATCAGTGGGGTGTGCAAGTGCAGCAGAGGGGTGGGCACAGCCCCGTCTGGCCTGCTGCACCACCGGCGCGGCGGCGACGAGCCGGCGGCCGCCGGCGGCGGGGCGGTGCGGCACGGTGTGTGGCTGGCAGGGCGCAGCTGGGCAGGGTCGCACACTTGCTTGTGGCATGGGGGTGTGCAGTGCAGCAGAGGGGTGGGCACAGCCCCGTCTGGCCTGCTGCACCACCGGCAGCGGCGGCGGCGACGAGCCGCGGCGGCCCGCCGGCGGCGGCGACGGCGGTGCGGCACGTGTGTGTGGCTGGCAGGGCGCAGGCAGCTGGGCAGGTGTCGCACACTTGCTTGCTGGCATCGTGGGGGTGTGCAAGTGCAGCAGAGGGGTGGGCACAGCCCCGTCTGGCCTGCTGCACCACCGGCAGCGGCGGCGGCGACGAGCCGCGGCGGCCCGCCGGCGGCGGCGAGGCGGTGCGGCACGTGTGTGTGGCTGGCAGGGCGCAGGCAGCTGGGCAGGTGTCGCACACTTGCTTGCTGGCATCAGTGGGGGTGTGCAAGTGCAGCAGAGGGGTGGGCACAGCCCCGTCTGGCCTGCTGCACCACCGGCAGCGGCGGCGGCGACGAGCCGCGGCGGCCCGCCGGCGGCGGCGAGCGCGGTGCGGCACGTGTGTGTGGCTGGCAGGGCGCAGCTGGGCAGGTGTCGCACACTTGCTTGCTGGCATCGTGGGGTGTGCAAGTGCAGCAGAGGGGTGGGCACAGCCCCGTCTGGCCTGCTGCACCACCGGCAGCGGCGGCGGCGACGAGCCGCGGCGGCCCGCCGGCGGCGGCGACGGCGGTGCGGCACGTGTGTGTGGCTGGCAGGGCGCAGCAGCTGGGCAGGTGTCGCACACTTGCTTGCTGGCATCGGTGGGGTGTGCAAGTGCAGCAGAGGGTGGGCACAGCCCCGTCTGGCCTGCTGCACCACCGGCAGCGGCGGCGGCGACGAGCCGCGGCGGCCCGCCGGCGGCGGCGAGGCGGTGCGGCACGTGTGTGTGGCTGGCAGGGCGCAGGCAGCTGGGCAGGTGTCGCACACTTGCTTGCTGGCATCAGTGGGGTGTGCAAGTGCAGCAGAGGGGTGGGCACAGCCCCGTCTGGCCTGCTGCACCACCGGCAGCGGCGGCGGCGACGAGCCGCGGCGGCCCGCCGGCGGCGGCGAGGCGGTGCGGCACGTGTGTGTGGCTGGCAGGGCGCAGGCAGCTGGGCAGGTGTCGCACACTTGCTTGCTGGCATCGTGGGGTGTGCAAGTGCAGCAGAGGGGTGGGCACAGCCCCGTCTGGCCTGCTGCACCACCGGCAGCGGCGGCGGCGACGAGCCGCGGCGGCCCGCCGGCGGCGGCGAGGCGGTGCGGCACGTGTGTGTGGCTGGCAGGCGCAGGCAGCTGGGCAGGTGTCGCACACTTGCTTGCTGGCATCAGTGGGGGTGTGCAAGTGCAGCAGAGGGTGGGCACAGCCCCGTCTGGCCTGCTGCACCACCGGCAGCGGCGGCGGCGACGAGCCGCGGCGGCCCGCCGGCGGCGGCGACGGCGGTGCGGCACGTGTGTGTGGCTGGCAGGGCGCAGGCAGCTGGGCAGGTGTCGCACACTTGCTTGCTGGCATCAGTGGGGGTGTGCAAGTGCAGCAGAGGGGTGGGCACAGCCCCGTCTGGCCTGCTGCACCACCGGCAGCGGCCGGCGGCGACGAGCCGCGGCGGCCCGCCGGCGGCGGCGAGGCGGTGCGGCACGTGTGTGTGGCTGGCAGGGCGCAGGCAGCTGGGCAGGTGTCGCACACTTGCTTGCTGGCATCAGTGGGGTGTGCAAGTGCAGCAGAGGGGTGGGCACAGCCCCGTCTGGCCTGCTGCACCACCCGGCAGCGGCGGCGGCGACGAGCCGCGCGGCCCGCCGGCGGCGGCGAGCGGTGCGGGCACGTGTGTGTGGCTGGCAGGCGCAGGCAGCTGGGCAGGTGTCGCACACTTGCTTGCTGGCATCGGTGGGGTGTGCAAGTGCAGCAGAGGGGTGGGCACACCCGGCCTGGAGGCGGGGCGACAGCCCGGCGCCCGCGGGCGGGCGGTGCGGCACGTGTGTGTGGCTGGCAGGGCGCAGGCAGCTGGGCAGGTGTCGCACACTTGCTTGCTGGCATCGGTGGGGGTGTGCAAGTGCAGCAGAGGGGTGGGCACAGCCCCGTCTGGCCTGCTGCACCACCGGCAGCGGCGGCGGCGACGAGCCGCGGCGGCCCGCCGGCGGCGGCGAGGCGGTGCGGCACGTGGTGTGGCTGGCAGGCGCAGGCAGCTGGGCAGGTGTCGCACACTTGCTTGCTGGCATCGTGGGGTGTGCAAGTGCAGCAGAGGGGTGGGCACAGCCCCGTCTGGCCTGCTGCACCACCGGCAGCGGCGGCGGCGACGAGCCGCGGCGGCCCGCCGGCGGCGGCGAGGCGGTGCGGCACGTGTGTGTGGCTGGCAGGGCGCAGGCAGCTGGGCAGGTGTCGCACACTTGCTTGCTGGCATCAGTGGGGGTGTGCAAGTGCAGCAGAGGGGTGGGCACAGCCCCGTCTGGCCTGCTGCACCACCGGCAGCGGCGGCGGCGACGAGCCGCGGCGGCCCGCCGGCGGCGGCGAGGCGGTGCGGCACGTGTGTGTGGCTGGCAGGGCGCAGGCAGCTGGGCAGGTGTCGCACACTTGCTTGCTGGCATCAGTGGCGGTGTGCAAGTGCAGCAGAGGGGTGGGCACAGCCCCGTCTGGCCTGCTGCACCACACCGCGGCAGCGGCGGCGGCGACGAGCCACGGCGGCCCGCCGGCGGCGGCGACGCGGTGCGGCACGTGTGTGTGGCTGGCAGGGCGCAGGCAGCTGGGCAGGTGTCGCACACTTGCTTGCTGGCATCGGTGGGGTGTGCAAGTGCAGCAGAGGGGTGGGCACAGCCCCGTCTGGCCTGCTGCACCACCGGCAGCGGCGGCGGCGACGAGCCGCGGCGGCCCGCCGGCGGCGGCGAGGCGGTGCGGCACGTGTGTGTGGCTGGCAGGGCGCAGCTGGGCAGGTGTCGCACACTTGCTTGCTGGCATCAGTGGGGTGTGCAAGTGCAGCAGAGGGGTGGGCACAGCCCCGTCTGGCCTGCTGCACCACCGGCAGCGGCGGCGGCGACGAGCCGCGGCGGCCCGCCGGCGGCGGCGAGGCGGTGCGGCACGTGTGTGTGGCTGGCAGGGCGCAGGCAGCTGGGCAGGTGTCGCACACTTGCTTGCTGGCATCGGTGGGGTGTGCAAGTGCAGCAGAGGGGTGGGCACAGCCCCGTCTGGCCTGCTGCACCACCGGCAGCGGCGGCGGCGACGAGCCGCGGCGGCCCGCCGGCGGCGGCGACGCGGTGCGGCACGTGTGTGTGGCTGGCAGGGCGCAGGCAGCTGGGCAGGTGTCGCACACTTGCTTGCTGGCATCGGTGGGGGTGTGCAAGTGCAGCAGAGGGGTGGGCACAGCCCCGTCTGGCCTGCTGCACCACCGGCAGCGGCGGCGGCGACGAGCCGCGGCGGCCCGCCGGCGGCGGCGACGGCGGTGCGGCACGTGTGTGTGGCTGGCAGGGCGCAGGCAGCTGGGCAGGTGTCGCACACTTGCTTGCTGGCATCGGTGGGGTGTGCAAGTGCAGCAGAGGGGTGGGCACAGCCCCG
Source organism: Micractinium conductrix (assembly GCA_002245815.2). Taxonomy (NCBI): domain Eukaryota; kingdom Viridiplantae; phylum Chlorophyta; class Trebouxiophyceae; order Chlorellales; family Chlorellaceae; genus Micractinium; species Micractinium conductrix. The sequence goes on along the minus strand of LHPF02000027.1, from coordinate 54,039 downwards.
TCTGGCCTGCTGCACCACCGGCAGCGGCGGCGGCGACGAGCCCGGCGGCCCGCCGCGGCGGCGGCGGTGCGGCACGGTGTGTGGCTGGCAGGGCGCAGCGGGCAGGGTCGCACACTGCTGTGGCTCGTGGGGTGTGCAAGTGCAGGAGGGGGGCACAGCCCGTCGCCTGCTGCCCACGCAGCCGCGGCGACGGCCGCGGCGCCCGCGGCGGCGAGGCGGTGCGGCACGTGTGTGTGGCTGGCAGGGCGCAGCTGGGCAGGTGTCGCACACTTGCTTGCTGGCATCGTGGGGTGTGCAAGTGCAGCAGAGGGTGGGCACAGCCCCGTCTGGCCTGCTGCACCACCGGCAGCGGCGGCGGCGACGAGCCGCGGCGGCCCGCCGGCGGCGGCGAGGCGGTGCGGCACGTGTGTGTGGCTGGCAGGGCGCAGGCAGCTGGGCAGGTGTCGCACACTTGCTTGCTGGCATCGGTGGGGTGTGCAAGTGCAGCAGAGGGGTGGGCACAGCCCCGTCTGGCCTGCTGCACCACCGGCAGCGGCGGCGGCGACGAGCCGCGGCGGCCCGCCGGCGGCGGCGAGCGCGGTGCGGCACGTGTGTGTGGCTGGCAGGGCGCAGGCAGCTGGGCAGGTGTCGCACACTTGCTTGCTGGCATCAGTGGGGGTGTGCAAGTGCAGCAGAGGGGTGGCACAGCCCCGTCTGGCCTGCTGCACCACCGGCAGCGGCGGCGGCGACGAGCCGCGGCGGCCCGCCGGCGGCGGCGAGCGTGCGGTGCGGCACGTGTGTGTGGCTGGCAGGGCGCAGCTGGGCAGGTGTCGCACACTTGCTTGTTGGCATCAGTGGGGGTGTGCAAGTGCAGCAGAGGGGTGGGCACAGCCCCGCCTCGGCCTGCTGCACCACCGGCAGCGGCGGCGGCGACGAGCCGCGGCGGCCCGCCGGCGGCGGCGACGCGGTGCGGCACGTGTGTGTGGCTGGCAGGGCGCAGGCAGCTGGGCAGGTGTCGCACACTTGCTTGCTGGCATCGGTGGGGTGTGTGCAAGTGCAGCAGAGGGGTGGGCACAGCCCCGTCTGGCCTGCTGCACCACCGGCAGCGGCGGCGGCGACGAGCCGCGGCGGCCCGCCGGCGGCGGCGAGGCGGTGCGGTGCGGCACGTGTGTGTGGCTGGCAGGGCGCAGGCAGCTGGGCAGGTGTCGCACACTTGCTTGCTGGCATCGGTGGGGTGTGCAAGTGCAGCAGAGGGGTGGGCACAGCCCCGTCTGGCCTGCTGCACCACCGGCAGCGGCGGCGGCGACGAGCCGCGGCGGCCCGCCGGCGGCGGCGAGGCGGTGCGGTGCGGCACGTGTGTGTGGCTGGCAGGGCGCAGGCAGCTGGGCAGGTGTCGCACACTTGCTTGCTGGCATCAGTGGGGTGTGCAAGTGCAGCAGAGGGGTGGGCACAGCCCCGTCTGGCCTGCTGCACCACCGGCAGCGGCGGCGGCGACGAGCCGCGGCGGCCCGCCGGCGGCGGCGACGCGGTGCGGCACGTGTGTGTGGCTGGCAGGGCGCAGCTGGGCAGGTGTCGCACACTTGCTTGCTGGCATCAGTGGGGGTGTGCAAGTGCGCAGAGGGGTGGGCACAGCCCCGTCTGGCCTGCTGCACCACCGGCAGCGGCGGCGGCGACGAGCCGCGGCGGCCCGCCGGCGGCGGCGACGCGGTGCGGCACGTGTGTGTGGCTGGCAGGGCGCAGCTGGGCAGGTGTCGCACACTTGCTTGCTGGCATCAGTGGCGGTGTGCAAGTGCAGCAGAGGGGTGGGCACAGCCCCGTCTGGCCTGCTGCACCACACCGCGGCAGCGGCGGCGGCGACGAGCCACGGCGGCCCGCCGGCGGCGGCGAGGCGGTGCGGCACGTGTGTGTGGCTGGCAGGGCGCAGGCAGCTGGGCAGGTGTCGCACACTTGCTTGCTGGCATCGGTGGGGGTGTGCAAGTGCAGCAGAGGGGTGGGCACAGCCCCGTCTGGCCTGCTGCACCACCCGGCAGCGGCGGCGGCGACGAGCCGCGGCGGCCCGCCGGCGGCGGCGAGGCGGTGCGGCACGTGTGTGTGGCTGGCAGGGCGCAGGCAGCTGGGCAGGTGTCGCACACTTGCTTGCTGGCATCGGTGGGGGTGTGCAAGTGCAGAGAGGGGTGGGCACAGCCCCGTCTGGCCTGCTGCACCACCGGCAGCGGCGGCGGCGACGAGCCGCGGCGGCCCGCCGGCGGCGGCGAGGCGGGCGGTGCGGCACGTGTGTGTGGCTGGCAGGGCGCAGCTGGGCAGGTGTCGCACACTTGCTTGTTGGCATCGGTGGGGCTGTGCAAGTGCAGCAGAGGGGTGGGCACAGCCCCGCTCGGCCTGCTGCACCACCGGCAGCGGCGGCGGCGACGAGCCGCGGCGGCCCGCCGGCGGCGGCGAGGCGGTGCGGCACGTGTGTGTGGCTGGCAGGGCGCAGGCAGCTGGGCAGGTGTCGCACACTTGCTTGCTGGCATCGGTGGGTGTGTGCAAGTGCAGCAGAGGGGTGGGCACAGCCCCGCCTCGGCCTGCTGCACCACCGGCAGCGGCGGCGGCGACGAGCCGCGGCGGCCCGCCGGCGGCGGCGAGGCGGTGCGGTGCGGCACGTGTGTGTGGCTGGCAGGGCGCAGGCAGCTGGGCAGGTGTCGCACACTTGCTTGCTGGCATCAGTGGGGGTGTGCAAGTGCAGCAGAGGGGTGGGCACAGCCCCGTCTGGCCTGCTGCACCACCGGCAGCGGCGGCGGCGACGAGCCGCGGCAGCCCGCCGGCGGCGGCGACGCGGTGCGGCACGTGTGTGTGGCTGGCAGGGCGCAGCTGGGCAGGTGTCGCACACTTGCTTGCTGGCATCAGTGGGGGTGTGCAAGTGCTGCAGAGGGGTGGGCACAGCCCCGTCTGGCCTGCTGCACCACCGGCAGCGGCGGCGGCGACGAGCCGCGGCGGCCCGCCGGCGGCTGCGACGCGGTGCGGCACGTGTGTGTGGCTGGCAGGGCGCAGCTGGGCAGGTGTCGCACACTTGCTTGCTGGCATCAGTGGCGGTGTGCAAGTGCAGCAGAGGGGTGGGCACAGCCCCGTCTGGCCTGCTGCACCACACCGCGGCAGCGGCGGCGGCGACGAGCCACGGCGGCCCGCCGGCGGCGGCGAGGCGGTGCGGCACGTGTGTGTGGCTGGCAGGGCGCAGGCAGCTGGGCAGGTGTCGCACACTTGCTTGCTGGCATCGGTGGGGGTGTGCAAGTGCAGGAGAGGGGTGGGCACAGCCCCGTCTGGCCTGCTGCACCACCGGCAGCGGCGGCGGCGACGAGCCGCGGCGGCCCGCCGGCGGCGGCGAGGCGGTGCGGTGCGGCACGTGTGTGTGGCTGGCAGGGCGCAGCTGGGCAGGTGTCGCACACTTGCTTGTTGGCATCAGTGGGGCTGTGCAAGTGCAGCAGAGGGGTGGGCACAGCCCCGCCTCGGCCTGCTGCACCACCGGCAGCGGCGGCGGCGACGAGCCGCGGCGGCCCGCCGGCGGTGGCGAGGCGGTGCGGCACGTGTGTGTGGCTGGCAGGGCGCAGGCAGCTGGGCAGGTGTCGCACACTTGCTTGCTGGCATCGGTGGGGGTGTGCAAGTGCAGCAGAGGGGTGGGCACAGCCCCGTCTGGCCTGCTACAGCATTCGTAACAAAGACAGTCACATGGTTGTGTCTCGCAAACAGTAAACACTCGTGGGCGTGCGTGGGCGCCCGGGTCAATGCGGCCCGGGCAGTTGCAAGAAAGGATGGGTGCAGGCACGCGGTAGCAATGGCAGTGCTTGGAGTCATGAGGGGAGTCATGAGGAGAGAGCAAGAACGAGGAGCTGAGAGCAAGCAGCAGGTGACAGCATCCTTCGTGGCCATCGAAAAATTGGGGCAAGCGCCAGCCTTTGGCATTTGCCGGACCATCAGATTGTGTAGCGACCGATGCCCCAGTGCTGCCACACCTTGCCCCTGCAAATGGTGCGGACAGCTGGGCAGTGAGGACGTCTCAGCAACACAGATACAAAGGGCGCCGCATGGCCAAATGAATGCCATCGGCGGCTTGCAAGGCACTTGCGCCGCCGAGCTGAACTCTGGTGTGCCCACCCAAACACTGGCCAGCAGCAAGCCTCCCCCTAGCCCCACATATGCGCACTGCCCAACCCTGGCCAGCAGCCACCCACCACCCCCACTGCCTTACCCCCACCCCCACCCCACCGAGCTCACCACTCGGGGTGCCAGCCCACGCCGCCCGCGCGCAGCGGCGGCGGCGTGTAGATGTCGGCAGGCACGGAGCTACGGCCGGCGGTGTGCACCGCCATCAGTGGCACCTGCCGCACAAGATCATCATACCGCTTGGTGAGGTAGCTGCACAGAGACAGGGATGGGGTGGGCGAGGGGGCTTGGTGGTGTGCGAGGGAGGGTGGGTAGGAGCGTATGGTGGTCGGTAGTAAGGAGCGTATGGTGGTCGGTACTACCGTGAGGGAGCAGCTGCTGCAGACGACGGAGGCAATGTGATATAGCGGCGACTGCCAGGTGTACAAGCGCACATCAGCCGCCGCCTCACTCCACGGCCCTGCCGCATGCCGCCAGCCAAACCCACGCGAGCGCCCTTCCTATCCTTACTTGTCAAAGCGCAGCAGGAAGATGGGGCCTGTGATGTAGAGCAGCGCGGCCTGGGTGTACCCGCCCTGGTGGGAGTACGAGGGACGGCAGACGCAGAGTCGGAGGAGGTCGAAGGTCAGGCAGACCTCCTCCTGGCGAGGCACACGTGGGTGGGAGGCCCGCGGTGCCACCAGCCTGCCTGCCGTGCTTGTCGGGCCACCACCAGACACGCTTCCAAACGATGGGCCCCACCCACCTTGAACATGAGCACCGAGGCGGTGAACACCACCATGATGAGCTGGCAGGCAACCACCTTGTGGGCCACCAGCGGCCAGAACTGCAGGGGCGCAAGCCAGGGGGGGGGGGCGCAAGCCAGGGGGTCTGCCTCGCGCCAGCGAGCGCTGCCACGGCGAGCGCTGCCGCGGCGCTGCGTCCAGCCCCCCCGCCCGGCCTCGCTGCTCTCCTGCTGGCAAGCGCAGCCCCCCCTGCGCCGTCCCGCAGGCCCCGCCCTCCCGCTCACCTGCCCACCGCTCTCGTACTGCCGCTGGTAGACGTAGAGCGCCTGGTAGCGCCAGACGGCCCACAGGCCCAGGAAGTAGAGCAGGCCAAAGGGCAGGATGAGGGGGCTGGTCACGCACATGCTGCACACCATCACAAAATTCATGAGCACCTGTGGGGTGGTCGTGGCGGGTGGGGGGGGGGAGGGCCAACGGGGATGAGGGGCGGCGGCTGTGCGCGTCCATCTGCACCCAAGTTCTGCGCTGCCAGCCCTGCTCTACGCCCCCCCCCCCCTTTCCCCAGCTGCGGCTGCACATGACGCCGCCCCGACATGCACCCCTCCCCCCATCCGCCCCTGCCCTCACCGGGATGCCGATGTCTCGCCCAAAGCGGCAGTTGCGTGGCGGCATTTCCATCAGCTTGTCGCGCTGCGTGCGCGCCCCTGCAGGCACACAGACGACATCCAATCCACACCCCAATCATCCAATAACTTGCCCAATCATCCAATAACTTGCCCAATCACTTCACAATGGCAGACACGCTCTGCGGGCGGCCCCCTGCAGCAGCTCGCCCCTCCCACCGGCCCCCCACCACCCTTGCCGCCCCCTGCCTGCCGCGCTGGCTGCCCGCCCCTGGTTGCACGCACTGGGCAGGATGCGCATCCACTTGAGGATGGCCGGCAGGATGGCCAGGTGCGGGTAGAAGAGGCGGAAGGCGCACATGACCAGCGCACGGTACATCACGTAGTTGCTGCAAGGGGGGTGCGGGCGGGGGGGGACAGGGACAGACGCCGTGGGTTACCGCCCCTTTGGCAACAGCGCCTCAACAACTGCCGATGTCGCCCAGCAACCGCCGCCTCCCCACCCAGCGAACCGCCCGCTCTTCGCACCTCTGCCGCTGCAGCCGGCGGCACCGTGCCCCCCCACTACCACCACCATAACCCCGCCGCCCCGCCCCTCACATGAAGAAGTTGGAGGCACCGGGGATGGCCGACCCCAGCGCACACTTGCTTGCTGGCATCAGTGGCGGTGTGCAAGTGCAGCAGAGGGGTGGGCACAGCCCCGTCTGGCCTGCTGCACCACCGGCAGCGGCGGCGGCGACGAGCCGCGGCGGCCCGCCGGCGGCGGCGACGCGGTGCGGCACGTGTGTGTGGCTGGCAGGGCGCAGGCAGCTGGGCAGGTGTCGCACACTTGCTTGCTGGCATCGGTGGGGGTGTGCAAGTGCAGCAGAGGGGTGGGCACAGCCCCGCCTGGCCTGCTGCACCACCGGCAGCGGCGGCGGCGACGAGCCGCGGCAGCCCGCCGGCGGCGGCGAGGCGGTGCGGTGCGGCACGTGTGTGTGGCTGGCAGGGCGCAGCTGGGCAGGTGTCGCACACTTGCTTGCTGGCATCAGTGGCGGTGTGCAAGTGCAGCAGAGGGGTGGGCACAGCCCCGTCTGGCCTGCTGCACCACACCGCGGCAGCGGCGGCGGCGACGAGCCACGGCGGCCCGCCGGCGGCGGCGAGGCGGTGCGGCACGTGTGTGTGGCTGGCAGGGCGCAGGCAGCTGGGCAGGTGTCGCACACTTGCTTGCTGGCATCGGTGGGGGTGTGCAAGTGCAGGAGAGGGGTGGGCACAGCCCCGTCTGGCCTGCTGCACCACCGGCAGCGGCGGCGGCGACGAGCCGCGGCGGCCCGCCGGCGGCGGCGAGGCGGTGCGGTGCGGCACGTGTGTGTGGCTGGCAGGGCGCAGCTGGGCAGGTGTCGCACACTTGCTTGTTGGCATCAGTGGGGCTGTGCAAGTGCAGCAGAGGGGTGGGCACAGCCCCGCCTCGGCCTGCTGCACCACCGGCAGCGGCGGCGGCGACGAGCCGCGGCGGCCCGCCGGCGGTGGCGAGGCGGTGCGGCACGTGTGTGTGGCTGGCAGGGCGCAGGCAGCTGGGCAGGTGTCGCACACTTGCTTGCTGGCATCGGTGGGGGTGTGCAAGTGCAGCAGAGGGGTGGGCACAGCCCCGTCTGGCCTGCTACAGCATTCGTAACAAAGACAGTCACATGGTTGTGTCTCGCAAACAGTAAACACTCGTGGGCGTGCGTGGGCGCCCGGGTCAATGCGGCCCGGGCAGTTGCAAGAAAGGATGGGTGCAGGCACGCGGTAGCAATGGCAGTGCTTGGAGTCATGAGGGGAGTCATGAGGAGAGAGCAAGAACGAGGAGCTGAGAGCAAGCAGCAGGTGACAGCATCCTTCGTGGCCATCGAAAAATTGGGGCAAGCGCCAGCCTTTGGCATTTGCCGGACCATCAGATTGTGTAGCGACCGATGCCCCAGTGCTGCCACACCTTGCCCCTGCAAATGGTGCGGACAGATGGGCAGTGAGGACGTCTCAGCAACACAGATACAAAGGGCGCCGCATGGCCAAATGAATGCCATCGGCGGCTTGCAAGGCACTTGCGCCGCCGAGCTGAACTCTGGTGTGCCCACCCAAACACTGGCCAGCAGCAAGCCTCCCCCTAGCCCCACATATGCGCACTGCCCAACCCTGGCCAGCAGCCACCCACCACCCCCACTGCCTTACCCCCACCCCCACCCCACCGAGCTCACCACTCGGGGTGCCAGCCCACGCCGCCCGCGCGCAGCGGCGGCGGCGTGTAGATGTCGGCAGGCACGGAGCTACGGCCGGCGGTGTGCACCGCCATCAGTGGCACCTGCCGCACAAGATCATCATACCGCTTGGTGAGGTAGCTGCACAGAGACAGGGATGGGGTGGGCGAGGGGGCTTGGTGGTGTGCGAGGGAGGGTGGGTAGGAGCGTATGGTGGTCGGTAGTAAGGAGCGTATGGTGGTCGGTACTACCGTGAGGGAGCAGCTGCTGCAGACGACGGAGGCAATGTGATATAGCGGCGACTGCCAGGTGTACAAGCGCACATCAGCCGCCGCCTCACTCCACGGCCCTGCCGCATGCCGCCAGCCAAACCCACGCGAGCGCCCTTCCTATCCTTACTTGTCAAAGCGCAGCAGGAAGATGGGGCCTGTGATGTAGAGCAGCGCGGCCTGGGTGTACCCGCCCTGGTGGGAGTACGAGGGACGGCAGACGCAGAGTCGGAGGAGGTCGAAGGTCAGGCAGACCTCCTCCTGGCGAGGCACACGTGGGTGGGAGGCCCGCGGTGCCACCAGCCTGCCTGCCGTGCTTGTCGGGCCACCACCAGACACGCTTCCAAACGATGGGCCCCACCCACCTTGAACATGAGCACCGAGGCGGTGAACACCACCATGATGAGCTGGCAGGCAACCACCTTGTGGGCCACCAGCGGCCAGAACTGCAGGGGCGCAAGCCAGGGGGGGGGGGCGCAAGCCAGGGGGTCTGCCTCGCGCCAGCGAGCGCTGCCACGGCGAGCGCTGCCGCGGCGCTGCGTCCAGCCCCCCCGCCCGGCCTCGCTGCTCTCCTGCTGGCAAGCGCAGCCCCCCCTGCGCCGTCCCGCAGGCCCCGCCCTCCCGCTCACCTGCCCACCGCTCTCGTACTGCCGCTGGTAGACGTAGAGCGCCTGGTAGCGCCAGACGGCCCACAGGCCCAGGAAGTAGAGCAGGCCAAAGGGCAGGATGAGGGGGCTGGTCACGCACATGCTGCACACCATCACAAAATTCATGAGCACCTGTGGGGTGGTCGTGGCGGGTGGGGGGGGGGAGGGCCAACGGGGATGAGGGGCGGCGGCTGTGCGCGTCCATCTGCACCCAAGTTCTGCGCTGCCAGCCCTGCTCTACGCCCCCCCCCCCCTTTCCCCAGCTGCGGCTGCACATGACGCCGCCCCGACATGCACCCCTCCCCCCATCCGCCCCTGCCCTCACCGGGATGCCGATGTCTCGCCCAAAGCGGCAGTTGCGTGGCGGCATTTCCATCAGCTTGTCGCGCTGCGTGCGCGCCCCTGCAGGCACACAGACGACATCCAATCCACACCCCAATCATCCAATAACTTGCCCAATCATCCAATAACTTGCCCAATCACTTCACAATGGCAGACACGCTCTGCGGGCGGCCCCCTGCAGCAGCTCGCCCCTCCCACCGGCCCCCCACCACCCTTGCCGCCCCCTGCCTGCCGCGCTGGCTGCCCGCCCCTGGTTGCACGCACTGGGCAGGATGCGCATCCACTTGAGGATGGCCGGCAGGATGGCCAGGTGCGGGTAGAAGAGGCGGAAGGCGCACATGACCAGCGCACGGTACATCACGTAGTTGCTGCAAGGGGGGTGCGGGCGGGGGGGGACAGGGACAGACGCCGTGGGTTACCGCCCCTTTGGCAACAGCGCCTCAACAACTGCCGATGTCGCCCAGCAACCGCCGCCTCCCCACCCAGCGAACCGCCCGCTCTTCGCACCTCTGCCGCTGCAGCCGGCGGCACCGTGCCCCCCCACTACCACCACCATAACCCCGCCGCCCCGCCCCTCACATGAAGAAGTTGGAGGCACCGGGGATGGCCGACCCCAGCGCACACTTGCTTGCTGGCATCAGTGGCGGTGTGCAAGTGCAGCAGAGGGGTGGGCACAGCCCCGTCTGGCCTGCTGCACCACCGGCAGCGGCGGCGGCGACGAGCCGCGGCGGCCCGCCGGCGGCGGCGACGCGGTGCGGCACGTGTGTGTGGCTGGCAGGGCGCAGGCAGCTGGGCAGGTGTCGCACACTTGCTTGCTGGCATCGGTGGGGGTGTGCAAGTGCAGCAGAGGGGTGGGCACAGCCCCGCCTGGCCTGCTGCACCACCGGCAGCGGCGGCGGCGACGAGCCGCGGCAGCCCGCCGGCGGCGGCGAGGCGGTGCGGTGCGGCACGTGTGTGTGGCTGGCAGGGCGCAGCTGGGCAGGTGTCGCACACTTGCTTGCTGGCATCAGTGGCGGTGTGCAAGTGCAGCAGAGGGGTGGGCACAGCCCCGTCTGGCCTGCTGCACCACACCGCGGCAGCGGCGGCGGCGACGAGCCACGGCGGCCCGCCGGCGGCGGCGAGGCGGTGCGGCACGTGTGTGTGGCTGGCAGGGCGCAGGCAGCTGGGCAGGTGTCGCACACTTGCTTGCTGGCATCGGTGGGGGTGTGCAAGTGCAGGAGAGGGGTGGGCACAGCCCCGTCTGGCCTGCTGCACCACCGGCAGCGGCGGCGGCGACGAGCCGCGGCGGCCCGCCGGCGGCGGCGAGGCGGTGCGGTGCGGCACGTGTGTGTGGCTGGCAGGGCGCAGCTGGGCAGGTGTCGCACACTTGCTTGTTGGCATCAGTGGGGCTGTGCAAGTGCAGCAGAGGGGTGGGCACAGCCCCGCCTCGGCCTGCTGCACCACCGGCAGCGGCGGCGGCGACGAGCCGCGGCGGCCCGCCGGCGGTGGCGAGGCGGTGCGGCACGTGTGTGTGGCTGGCAGGGCGCAGGCAGCTGGGCAGGTGTCGCACACTTGCTTGCTGGCATCGGTGGGGGTGTGCAAGTGCAGCAGAGGGGTGGGCACAGCCCCGTCTGGCCTGCTACAGCATTCGTAACAAAGACAGTCACATGGTTGTGTCTCGCAAACAGTAAACACTCGTGGGCGTGCGTGGGCGCCCGGGTCAATGCGGCCCGGGCAGTTGCAAGAAAGGATGGGTGCAGGCACGCGGTAGCAATGGCAGTGCTTGGAGTCATGAGGGGAGTCATGAGGAGAGAGCAAGAACGAGGAGCTGAGAGCAAGCAGCAGGTGACAGCATCCTTCGTGGCCATCGAAAAATTGGGGCAAGCGCCAGCCTTTGGCATTTGCCGGACCATCAGATTGTGTAGCGACCGATGCCCCAGTGCTGCCACACCTTGCCCCTGCAAATGGTGCGGACAGATGGGCAGTGAGGACGTCTCAGCAACACAGATACAAAGGGCGCCGCATGGCCAAATGAATGCCATCGGCGGCTTGCAAGGCACTTGCGCCGCCGAGCTGAACTCTGGTGTGCCCACCCAAACACTGGCCAGCAGCAAGCCTCCCCCTAGCCCCACATATGCGCACTGCCCAACCCTGGCCAGCAGCCACCCACCACCCCCACTGCCTTACCCCCACCCCCACCCCACCGAGCTCACCACTCGGGGTGCCAGCCCACGCCGCCCGCGCGCAGCGGCGGCGGCGTGTAGATGTCGGCAGGCACGGAGCTACGGCCGGCGGTGTGCACCGCCATCAGTGGCACCTGCCGCACAAGATCATCATACCGCTTGGTGAGGTAGCTGCACAGAGACAGGGATGGGGTGGGCGAGGGGGCTTGGTGGTGTGCGAGGGAGGGTGGGTAGGAGCGTATGGTGGTCGGTAGTAAGGAGCGTATGGTGGTCGGTACTACCGTGAGGGAGCAGCTGCTGCAGACGACGGAGGCAATGTGATATAGCGGCGACTGCCAGGTGTACAAGCGCACATCAGCCGCCGCCTCACTCCACGGCCCTGCCGCATGCCGCCAGCCAAACCCACGCGAGCGCCCTTCCTATCCTTACTTGTCAAAGCGCAGCAGGAAGATGGGGCCTGTGATGTAGAGCAGCGCGGCCTGGGTGTACCCGCCCTGGTGGGAGTACGAGGGACGGCAGACGCAGAGTCGGAGGAGGTCGAAGGTCAGGCAGACCTCCTCCTGGCGAGGCACACGTGGGTGGGAGGCCCGCGGTGCCACCAGCCTGCCTGCCGTGCTTGTCGGGCCACCACCAGACACGCTTCCAAACGATGGGCCCCACCCACCTTGAACATGAGCACCGAGGCGGTGAACACCACCATGATGAGCTGGCAGGCAACCACCTTGTGGGCCACCAGCGGCCAGAACTGCAGGGGCGCAAGCCAGGGGGGGGGGCGCAAGCCAGGGGGTCTGCCTCGCGCCAGCGAGCGCTGCCACGGCGAGCGCTGCCGCGGCGCTGCGTCCAGCCCCCCCGCCCGGCCTCGCTGCTCTCCTGCTGGCAAGCGCAGCCCCCCCTGCGCCGTCCCGCAGGCCCCGCCCTCCCGCTCACCTGCCCACCGCTCTCGTACTGCCGCTGGTAGACGTAGAGCGCCTGGTAGCGCCAGACGGCCCACAGGCCCAGGAAGTAGAGCAGGCCAAAGGGCAGGATGAGGGGGCTGGTCACGCACATGCTGCACACCATCACAAAATTCATGAGCACCTGTGGGGTGGTCGTGGCGGGTGGGGGGGGGGAGGGCCAACGGGGATGAGGGGCGGCGGCTGTGCGCGTCCATCTGCACCCAAGTTCTGCGCTGCCAGCCCTGCTCTACGCCCCCCCCCCCTTTCCCCAGCTGCGGCTGCACATGACGCCGCCCCGACATGCACCCCTCCCCCCCATCCGCCCCTGCCCTCACCGGGATGCCGATGTCTCGCCCAAAGCGGCAGTTGCGTGGCGGCATTTCCATCAGCTTGTCGCGCTGCGTGCGCGCCCCTGCAGGCACACAGACGACATCCAATCCACACCCCAATCATCCAATAACTTGCCCAATCATCCAATAACTTGCCCAATCACTTCACAATGGCAGACACGCTCTGCGGGCGGCCCCCTGCAGCAGCTCGCCCCTCCCACCGGCCCCCCACCACCCTTGCCGCCCCCTGCCTGCCGCGCTGGCTGCCCGCCCCTGGTTGCACGCACTGGGCAGGATGCGCATCCACTTGAGGATGGCCGGCAGGATGGCCAGGTGCGGGTAGAAGAGGCGGAAGGCGCACATGACCAGCGCACGGTACATCACGTAGTTGCTGCAAGGGGGGTGCGGGCGGGGGGGGACAGGGACAGACGCCGTGGGTTACCGCCCCTTTGGCAACAGCGCCTCAACAACTGCCGATGTCGCCCAGCAACCGCCGCCTCCCCACCCAGCGAACCGCCCGCTCTTCGCACCTCTGCCGCTGCAGCCGGCGGCACCGTGCCCCCCCACTACCACCACCATAACCCCGCCGCCCCGCCCCTCACATGAAGAAGTTGGAGGCACCGGGGATGGCCGACCCCAGCGCGCTCCAGATGGCCGACGGGTTGGACAGGAAGGTCTTGAGCTCAGCAAGCACGGTGCCGCCAAACAGGGCGCCCAGGAAGATGTTGAACACGTCCCTGCAGGCGACGTGTGTGGTGTGGTGTGGGGGACGGCATACGGGTGGTGGGCACCTGGCCTCAATCCTTGCTGCCACGCCTCTGCCTCCACGGTCCCCTGCCGCCTGCTGCCTGCACCCAAGCCATGCTGCCCCAGGCCACAGCCAGCAACCAGCTTCGCCCACACGACCAGCAACGCAAGAGGTCAGCGCGGCGCTGTCGGCAGGAGCTGCTGCTCCAGCCGCCACCTCCGTCTCGCTGCACGACGTCCCGCTGTGCCTCCCTGGCCGGCAACAACAGGCCTGGCAGGCAGCAGGCACGCACCAGTAGAAGAACAGGTCGGCGCAGCGCCTGTCCAGCGCCGACAGGGTCACGTGCTGCCCCTCCATCTGTGCGGCGTAGTAGACCATCACCGGCAGGAAGACCCTGCAGGGGGGAGGGAGGGGGGGGGGGGGGGTCGGGTCGCTTGCGGCTCGAGGAGCAGGGCTGCACACAGGACCACACCGCTGTGTGCAAGTGCAGGCCAGGCCCTTTGCCCCTCTGCCACCCCTCCCCCCCGCCGCCCCGCCGCCGCCCCGCGGTGCTCACATGTGGTACACCGACAGCACAATGGACGGCACCAGCGAGGTGAGGGTGTTGCGCGTGAAGGTCGCCCACCGGTCGTCGCTGCGGTTTTTTTTTAGAGTGTGTGTGTGTGGGGGGGGGGGGGGGGGGGGGGGGGGGGGGGGGACGACCAGATCAGGCACGGCGAGGAATGGCGCAGGAGGCAAGCCGCACACACAATTGGGCGCCTCCCGCCTGCAGTCTCCCTCGCCCACATGTCGAAAGCCCCTCCCCTGCGGTCGTCTTCACACCTGCAGTACCAGTTGTCGGAGCGTGACCCCGGGTCCTGCGGGCTGCCGCACAGCGCTACAGTGAGCTGCAGAGAGAGACGGTTGACAGAGGGAGGGTGGAGGAGACCTGTGGAGGTCAGGCTGGAGGGGACATAGCATGCTGCCGGCATGACGGGCAGGTTGCATGCAGCCGGCCGGGCAGCCAGGGGCAGCCTGCTGCAGCGGCCTCTGCCCCCCCCCCCGGCCCCGGCCCCACCTGCGCAAAGGCGCCTGTGAACATGCCGATGGGCAGCAGCATGAAGAACAGGATGATGGGCAGCGCGTACAGCGGGCGTATCTGCAGGGGAGGAGGAGGGGCACAGGCGACGTGGAGGCGGCGGGACATCCGGACCGTGGGCCTCGCCTGCTGAGCCGCCCGCGCAGCCTGGTGTCTTCCCCCTCCGGCCCGCCTCACCGTGCGCTGCCACCAGGAGCGCTGCAGCGCCGGCCAATTGACGTCGTCTGGTCGCGGCGCTGGCATCACCTTGAACAGCCGCTGCATGATGGGGTTACGGTTGGTCTGCATGGCAGAGGGGCAGGTGGGAGGGGCGGGGATGAGGGCCGGCCGGCACAAAGGACCACGCCCGCCCAGCGCTGCGCCAAGAATGTTTCCTGGCTGCCCCGCCTCCAGCAGCCAGCCCCAACCTCTCGAGTCGCAGACTCCTCGCTGCAGACCCCCAAACCCCGCCCCTCGTGCGCTCACCTGCGCTGCGATGGCCGCTGCCTGCTGCGACTTGAATGTGGCGAAGAAGCAGGTGGAGGGCAGGTCGGACAGCACGGCATCGCGCTCAGCGGCAATGTCGCTCTGCGGGCAGGAGGGAGGAGGGGATGACGAGGAGATGGCACAGGAGGGAGGGAGCGGGAGGAGCCCAAATGCTGGCCAACAGCCCGCCCAAATGCCTCCCCACCTTCCCGTGCCCTCGCCCAGCTTGCTAACCCAACCCAAACGGGCCACACACCCAACCACACACCCACCTGCAGCAACGCCACCTCCTTGGACAGCTGAGCAATGCGCTGCTTCAGCTTGGCCACGCGCTTGACCTTGTGGCGCGGCGTCTCCTTCAGCGCCAGCTGCAGCAGGCGCAGAGGTGCACAGTGAGGGTGGCTGGCCGGCTCTCGACCTCACCCCCTCTTGCACACCGACCAGCAGGGCACCAGGATGGTAGACTGCCGCGCTCTGTGCAGGTGCGCAGCGGCTGGGCTTTGGACAGCAGCATGCCAAGGACACACTGCACTTGCCTGCAGCCGCTCCAGCACCGCCAGCTTGGCGTCCCACTTGTGTGCCAGCTTGTCCACGGAGGCTGCGGGGGGGGGGTTCAGCGGCTGAGAGGAGGAAGAGGGGGTGCATGGGCACAAACCCCAGTATCGTTCCCCAGAAGCTGCAGGGAGGAAGCGCCCGCAGGGCAGACAGCGAGGCCTCACCCGTCGGGTAGATGGGGATGATGGAGTCGAAGTCGGACCCAAACAGCTCGCTGAACATCTCCGTGGCGATGCGCACGCGCTTGTTGTACATGGCCCACCGCACGTCGCGCCGCCACTCGGCGTACCTGCACACACACGAGGGCGCATAGCAAGGCAGGTGGGGGTACAGCACCGGCACGGCGTGCCCGCAGCGCAGGCCCAACTGCAGCCATGCGGCACATGCCGCACGCACAGCCCTGCACGGCGTCCAGGATGCAGCACCCGACGCCCTGCACGGCGACGCCCCCGACAGCACCTGCTGCGGTGCTGCCACAGCATGCGCAGGCGTAACACCACGCCCGCCAGCCCCGACGGGTGTGCGTCCAGGTTGTCCCTGAGAAGGGCAGGGCGAGTTGTGGAATAAAACAAACGCTGTTGGTGCCTGCGCATCGATCGCGATCAACGGCATCCAGCAGCTGCATTCACACGCTGACCCACACCTGGACGTGTCGGGCAGCCCCCTCTCCAGCTCGTCCAGCGCCAGGGAGATGTCCTCCTGGTTGGGGGGCTCCGGGGTGCCGCCGCCGCCAATCGCCGACAGCATGCCGCCCCGCGCCAGCGAGCTCGAGGGCTCCAGCTGGATGGAGCGCCACATCACCGGGAAGACGCCGATGCGGCTGCGCACGAGGGGACGGGAGGAAGGGTCAGCAGGAGAGTGAGGGAAAGGGCACGGCACGCCACTGGATGGAGCGCCTCCTCACCGCCGGAAAGACGCCCATGGCTGCAGGGGCAACGAGGGCAGGATGGAGCGCGAAGGGCGACACGCACTGGTTGGCAAGCAAACGCTGCCAGCTAGACATGCAAGGTACGGAAGGGCTGCCCTGCGCCCTTGCTGCATGGGGCAACTCACCGCAGCTTCAGCTTCTCCAGGGGCATGTCCATGACCAGGCAGGTGAACAGGGAGGCGGAGGCGTGCAGCGCGCGCGCGCTGCCGCCGGGCCGCTGTGCCAGCCGCACCGCGCCCTTGAAGGTGATGCTCTGGTTCAGGTGCAGCATGCGGGGCACGCCCTGGCCTGCAGCAGGGACAGGAAGGGATTTGCAGGGAGTAGCATGTGGGCAGCGGGCAAGCAGCGGTTCATGACGCAAGCACAGCGAAGCTGCAAAGCACGGCGGTAAACACACGGCTGCCCAGGACCCCGCTGCCCTCCACTCCTCCTGCCTCCCTGGCCTCGTGCCTGCACCACCCTGCCGGCCCCGCTCACTCTGGTGCTCGCGCCACCAGCGTGTGGCAATGCCCTCGCCGCCCTCGCCGGTGGCCTCTCCCGCAGGCGGCTGGCCTGCGCCTGCGCCACGCTCGCTGGCGCGTGCGCTGCCCTTGGCCAGCATGGCGGCCGCGATGTCCTTGGGGTGGGGGGGCGCCTGGTCGTAGCCCAGCGCTGCCGCCACCTCAAAGCTGCTGGTGCCGCCGTGGCGGGGACCCACAGGCAGCGCCTCCTCCAGGCTGCCATTGCCGCTGGCGCCGACAGCAGCACTGTCTGCAAACCGCCCAAGCAGCGGCAGCACGCCTGTGGAACCGCCGCTGGGCTCCACCGCCAGGCTGCCCGACCCCTGGTGCGACAGCGGCAGCAGCGCCGACGTGGAGCCGTGCGCACGGCTGTGCGCTGTGGCAGCTGCCTCTTCCAACACGCTGCTGTGTCCGGCGTGGTGCTGGCGCTGGGGCGAGACGCCGCCGCTGGAGGGCTCGTGCCCCAGGCTGAGGCTGCGCAGCGCCGACCCAAAGGACAGCGAGCGGTCTACCGTGTGTCCGCTCGCCTCCTGCCCTGCCGCCGCTGCCTGCGGCTCGCTGCACCGCCGCTGAGCCTCACGTTCCTGCGAGTCTGGCGGCAGCCGGTCAGAGCTGCGCAGCGCCTGCTCCATCAGCAGCGGCCGCCGCACACGCCCCGGCCCGCCCGACGCCGGCGTGCTGCACCCGCTGGCGTCGGCGGCCTGCTCCCAGTCGCCTGTGCTGCCGCCCGCCCCAAGGTCTGTCAGCTCCACACCGCCAGAGGGCGTGGCGGAGCCATGGCGCATCGGGCTGCCCGGCGGCAGCACCGCCAGCGCCGCCGCAAGGCCGCTCACAGCGGCGCTGCTGCCGTCGGCGGTGATGACGGCCGCGGGCGGCGTGCCGCCTGACGGCTCGGGGCTGCCCTTGCTGGGGTTGCGGCTGTGCCCAAAGCGGCTGGGCCCGGCAAAGGTGAAGATGGAGCCGGCGGCGACGACGTCACGCGGCGCGTGCGCTGGGCTGCCGGCTGGCGGGCTGCTGCTGGGCGAGCTGAAGCGGCTGGGCCGGAAGGCAAACTCGCCAAACTCGTCGCCAGCTCCGGAAGCGTTGCGCCGCGGCAGCTTCAAGCGGTTCATCGCACGCCCCAGGGAGCTCATCTGCTGCAGCGACCCGCTGCCGCTGGCCGCCTTGAGCAGGCCGCTGCCGGCGCCGCCGCCGGCGCCCCGCTTGGTGGGGCTGGCAGGCTGCGCCACAGCCAGCCCCCGCTTCATGGGGCTGCGCGAGGCTCCCACAGAGGGGGTGAGCAGCGGCGTGCCGCTGTTGGCGCCGCTCTCGATGGTGCGTGCGTCGCCAGGCACAGTGGTGCAGCGCACCAAGTAGGTTTGCCGCAGGGCAATGTACTCCTGTGTTGTGCAAAGGGGCAAAGGGGGCAGGGTGGGGCCAATGCAGCCAGCCAACAAAAGGCTGTGCCTGCGGGTAATGCAGGTGAATGCATGGTCTGCTGTGCTGCACAGACAGACAAGACAGCACGAACCCCGCCTGCTTGGTCGACACTAGTAAACTCCCAGCCCTGTCTGCACCTTGCGCTACCTCGCAATCAGCCAGCAGGAACGCCCACCCCTCCGCAGCTCGGCCAGCCGAGACCCGAGCCTGCTGCTGCGACATGCCCAGGCAAGGTTCAGCCCTGCTGTCCACACGTCCCCCCCAACCCCGTGCGCACCTTGTAATACTCAAGAATCAGCCAGCAGGCCCAGCCCATGTTGAGGTAGCAAAACACAAAATGGATCCTGCATGCGGGCGAAGCAGGCACCAGGAGGCAGGGTTCGTGCAGGGGCACGGTCAGCAAGCATGCACCACCGCCCGTCATGCGCTCCATCCTGGCTCCTGCTGCAGAATAATGCCTGGACAGCCCTCCTGGCCCATCCCGCCCCACCCACCACAGCTTGGGCGAGCCCTGGGAAATGTTGGAGATGGTCATGCGCATAAAAACTGCGGCACCGGGGTGGGTGGTTGCGCAGTCAAGAGTCAGGCTGCCGAGGGAGCAGGCACGCATTTGCCTGCACAATCGTTGAGTAGCTGCCGGTTCCACGGGCAGTTGCATCCGGGGGATCTGGCATAACCTTCCTGGCCCCGACAGGCCCATGCAGCACACCACCCAGACTCACCAGAGGTGTACTCATCCATGACGTGGTCCTGCTCAGCGGACTGCTTGTAAAAATCTGCGGCGGGCAAGCAGCAGGGAAGCATGCCAGGGTAAGTGGAGCAGTGCAAGTCCTGCCATGCCGCTGCTGCCGCTGCTGCCGCTGCTGCCAAACAGCTCCCACTTAGGGCGCACCCGAGGTGAAGTTGACCGGCAGCAGGACTGCCAAGCTGCCAATGGTCATGGGCAGGAAGAGCATGACGCCAAAGCTGATGATGCGCACCTGCACAGAGCAAAGGGTGGCCGGCAGGGGAAAGCAGGGGAGCGGCGTGGTGACTGCGGCCGTCGTCCCCGACGCACGGACCATGCCTGGGTGCATCATCGCCCTGCCAGTGCCAGCTTTGACGGTCCTGCCCTCGTCTCACCCCTATGAGCGCGTCCAGCCCCGCCGACCGCACCAACTCCTCGTCCGACACCTGGCAGACAACAAGGCAGAGAGGCGGTGCACAAAGGACCAGGTCTGCGCCGTCGGTGAACAGGCACAGCTGCTGACCCATGGCACCCCAGGACGCACAACGATTGACAAGCAACGGGTGCGCTGCTGCTCCTACCCGGCGCCAGCACACGAGTGCGCAGCGCAGCCCCTGCCCACCTTGAACACCGGCAGCAGCCAGCCCCACAAGCGCTGGTGGCCGTGCAGGCGCAGCTGCGGCGGCTTGCGCGACACGTTGGGTAGCAGCTGGAGTGGGTAGGGGTGGGGGCCAGGACGGCTGGGGCGGAGGGGGCCGGCAGCGAGCCTGCGTGCGCAGCACCCAGGGACCTCGGCACTCCAAACACGCTGCCCAACGCACCAGGCGTGCGTGGTAAAACTCAAAGCCCTTCTTGGCTCGGAACAGCACAAAGCCCAGGTATATGAGCAGGCCGATGATGAGGTTGACCCACATGCTGCAGCGGGTGCAGGGGAGTAGGGGGCGGCGAGGGGCGAGGCGCTTGCAGAGGTGGAGCGTGAAGAGTGGCACGCCACCGCTGCCCGCCCCCCGCCTTCAGCGGCCAACGGCAGGCCACGCACCCGGTGATCAGGTTCTCCCCAGAGATGGCTGTGTTGTAGCAGATGGGTCCGGTAATGTTGGAGCAGGCCGACGTCCCGAGCGACACCTGCGGCAGAGGGCGGCACCACGCGGTCGGTGCTTACGAGCGGCGGCGGCAGCTGGCTGCTCCCCTCCCCTTCTCCGCGGTGATCAAGCGATGCCACGCAGCAGGTGCGCGTACCTCCCCACACCCCACACCTGGTAACCGTCGGTGTCATTGACGGCTGCGATTGGCGCGACGAGAGGCGAGGAGGCGAGCGGCGCCGCCGCCGCTTCTGGCGCCGGCCCGGGCGCCTGCTCGCCCGCCGCCGCTGCCTGCAACAGCAGGCGCCAGCCGCCAGCCGCAGCTGCCCTGAGCGCCATTGTGCCGGCCGGAGAGGAAGGAAGGCTGCCCTGAGCGCCACCTGCGGGCTGGCGCGCCGCCCGTGCTCAGGGAAGTTGCGACTGCGAGCGGGCGTCGCGCGGCATAGTCTTGATGCTGGGCTGAGCGCTCTGCGGCCCGCCCAACGGCAGCGACGCGCTTCGACCTTGCAAACTTTTTGTCAGACGAGGCTGTCGCTGGCTGCGCCTGCAATGCTAAAGCGCTCCGAGCAGGACCTGCGAGCAAGCTTTACGAAGGCCTCGAGAGGAGGGCCGGTGTGGGGAGTAGTGCAGCTGGCGGCGGCGGCGCGCGCGGCGGCATCAGCTGAGCTGGCCGGGCTGCTACACCTCCCTCGCCTCGTCTTGGCCGCGCTGCGTAGTGGGAACGTGCTAGTGAAATCGGCAGAGCCTCCAGAGCGCGGGCGCCGGCCAGCGGCGCTATGCCACCACTGGCGCTCTCGCTCTGGCTCCTGGTCGCTCCCATGGTGGCACGGGGAGTTGTGGGTGAGCTCTTTGTAGGCCATGGCAGGCGGGGGCCAGCGCAGGTGCCCACCGGCTGCCGCCAGCCGCAGCCGCTCCCGTGGCCACGGCCGAGCGCTCACCGCTGCTGGCCCTTCCCTCTTCTCCGTCTGCTGCAGACGGCAACTGCCTGCAGTTTGGAAGCGGTGGCTGGTGAGGAGTATGAACAGCGAGCGGGAGTATGAACAGCGAGCGGCCGCCGCGTCTCACCCCCGCGTGTGTGGCCGCTCTTCGTCTCCCCTGCCGCACGCCGACCCTCGCGCCCCGCCCCACTGTCTCTGCAGGGACCTCATCTACTGGGGCGACCCTGGCGTGCGGCTGCCACCGGGCGGTGTCATCCCAATCTGCGCGTCGGGGTTTGGAGGCGTGCTGTTCAGGTGGCGCACACCGCAGGGCGTGTTCCTCATACCCAGCGAGCGGTGCCCAGGTGGGCGGTGCGGGGGAGATGGCAGTGCACACCAGGCGCAGCCGTGTCGGTTGCGCCTGGTGCACGGGCGTGCCACCCCACAGCAAAACGACCGCCCAGAGGCCCCGCCCTCCCAACCCCTCGTCCCATGCTGTAGACAGCTTTGGACCACCCTTTAACGCCAGCTTCACCGAAGTGCAGCCCGTCAGCGACAGCAATGAGCAGGGGTATTTGTGGGTGCCGCCCCAGGTGCCGGGCAGCTACTGGCTGACCTCACAGGCACCCGGGGCGTGCGAGGCAGGTGCGCTTGCAGGGGTGGCCACCGCCGCGCCTGCCTCCCTGCTTTGCCTGCCGAGACTCACATGCCTGCCTGCCCGCCTGCCAGCCTCCCTGCCTGCTCAGCTGCCTGCCGCTGCTGCCTTGTACCAGCAGGCCGCCGGCTGGCCCCCTTGCCTCCTCAAACTCCCCAACCTGGGTTTCCCCCTTCCCAACACCGTGCTCGCCCTGCAGGGGTCAAGGTGCGGGTGGATGTGGTGGGGCCGGCGCACGACAAGCCAGGCACGGTAGGCGATACCTCTGGCGCAGGAGCACCCACAGCGGAGGGGTCACCCAGCAGCGCAGCCGAGGGCCAGCCGTGGCACCAACACAGCTGGGCGCATGCAGCGACGGCAGCAGGCGCCGCGCTGGCGGCCTATGCATCACTGGTGCTGCCGGGCTGAGAGCAGCGCGGCGACGCTAGCATCTCCTTCTGCCCCATTTGCACTGTGTACCTCTCCCCGACTACGTGCTCCGTGCACTGCCTCTCTCCCCCCTCCCCCCAAACCGCCTGCTCTGCGCCTGCTTTCCCTGCTTTCCCTCCTCTGCTGGCCCCTGCCCTGTACCTGTTTGTTCCCTGATGCCCTGGTGCCTGCATGCTCACGTCATCACGCAGCCGTTTGCTCTCCTGCCTGCTTCGGCGCACAAGGCCCGCTGCTCTGCCCTGCTTGCGCCACTCTGCCTGGTCAGGCCGTCTGCTGCAGTATGGTGCCTATGATACGCAGTTATCAGTCGGGAAGCTCACTCCCAGCATGGCCAGTGAAGCAAAGGGGGAGCACAGGGAGCACACAGGGGAACAAGTCCGAGAGGCATAAGAGAGGGTAAGCGAATTGATAAAGGGTAGCAAAAAGGAAGAGCAGGTGAAAGAGCACAGCAAGAGCAGGGTTATCAGCCGGTGGCGCTCAGTTGTGGCGGCCACGCTTGAAGCCCCGGCCACCGCGCCCGCCGCGCCCCCGCCCCCGGCCGCCGCCGCGGCCGCCCCGCCCGCGGCCGCCGCCGCCGCTCTCCGCGCGCCGCTTGTCCGCCGCTGCGCGCTGCTGCGCGCGGCGCTTCATGTAGGCCACCTCCTCTTCTCCCTCCAGCACCCGCACCGCCGCGCTGTACCCTGCCACCATTAGCTTGCCGCCTTCTGCCTTGGCGGCGGCGCCGGCAGCCTGCTCGGGGGTGTCAAACCGCACCTGGCCCGCCTTGTCGCCCTGCAAGCGTGGAACGGGGTCGGGGTGTGGGGTGGGTGGGGGGTGGGTGGGGGTGGGGGGGTGGGGGGTGGGGGTGGGGGGGGGGGGAGGGGGGGGGGGGCGGGTGTCAGAAACGATACGTACGCCTTGCAGCGCAGAGCGAGGACAGTGGGCGCTAGCCGCCAGCCCAAGCGGACTGCCCACCCTCCCCCCAGCCTCACCGTGTTGTAGTCAACAAACTGCACGCCGCCGTCGCGCCCGCCAAAGGTGTCCTTGACCAGCCCAAAGGTGGGCGCCTGCGAGGGGGTGTGGGTGGGAGGGGACGGGCGGGGTGGGCGCAGGTGGGCACGCGGGACGCCCAAAGGTTGGCAACCTGAGCAGAACTGGGAGCCTCCTGACCCTGCTCCACCGGCTGCTCGCAGCGGCAACGGTCGGTGACCCTGCAAGCTTGCCTGCTTCAATACTCTGCATCCTCAACGTCTGGCAGGCACAGGCACACACACAAAGCGAATCGAGTGTGCCATCGCAGCTCGAACCGCCCTGCTCTGCTGCCGCGCCCCCCCCGCCCCCCCCCCCCCCCCGCAACCTTCCTACCTCCTCGAATTGCGCCTCCTCTCCAAAGTCGAAGTTGAGCACGCAGCCAGGGTCATACTGCCCCACCTCCACCTCGGCCTCTGCAGTCTCCTGTGCCGCCGCCTCGCCACCCTCGCCGGCGGCAGCAGCGCCGCCCTCCTCGCCAGCCTCGCCCTCGGCGGCGCGCTTGCGGCCCGCAGCTGCAGCGGCAGGCTTGCCGTCGGCCGCCCCGGCGGCGCCTGGCCGCGACTTGCGCACCTCCTGCGTTTGCACAGAGGCACGTGCGCACAGTTGAGCAATCTGCACGCAGTACGTTCTGTGCTGGAACTGCAGCCTTGGCAGGCGATGGGTGCGGTCGCTGACTGACGCCCCTCCGCCGCCCCCCCCCCCCCCCCGACGTCCTCTCGCGTCCCTGCCCCGCGCAGGCCCACCTCCTTGCGCGCAATGTATGCCAGCTTCGGCTCCAGCGTCAGCGGCGCACCCTCGTACATCAGCTCCAGGCCCAGCACCTGCAGGTGGGACAGGCGGGGCAGGCGTCAACGAGCATGCACACGCGGGCCGGTTGAGGCAGCTGCGCAGCGCACCTGGCTTGCATCTGTCTGGTTGCGCACGTGCCCGCCTGCCTGCCTGCCAGCCCTCGCGAAACCAAGGCCCCAGGTGTATCACCACCACAGGCCCTGCCCCTCACCCGCTGTGCCTCCTCCGCGCTGTCCAGTTCCACAAAGACGCTGCCCTTGAAGTCCTTGGAGGTGACGTGGCGGCGCATGCGCACGCACCGCACGCCGCCGTGCTGCCGGAAGAAATCGGACAGCGCGTCGAGGGAGGCGGTGTGGGGGAAGGGGGACGCGTACAGCGAGCGCGCATCGATTTCGGCGGCCACCTGGGGCGGGAAAGGAAGGGAGGAGGGGTGGGTGGCTGGGTGGGCGGGGGGCAAGCGCGTGAACCGTCGAGGCCTGGTACACGCCAACCAGCAGAAGAAACAAAACAGCAGAGGCCACACAGTCCTGCTGAGCCGGCGACCACCAGGAAGTCCGGCTGCTGGTCCCCAGCAGCAGAGCCGCAGACGCTGGCACCCAGGCACAGCAACAGACGCAGCAGCGTGTGCGCCGCCGCCGGCAGCGCACCTCATCTGTGGCCTTGAGGGCGGTGGCACGGCGCACGCGCTTCTTGTCCTCGCTCAACGTCAGCGCCTCACTGGCGGCCAGCGCCTCGCCCACGTCAGCCACGGTTTGCTCGGTGACCTGCGGCAGGAGGCGGAAGCGCGCGGCTCTGCTGGGTCGGACTGCCAGCATCCCCACGTGCCGACGAGGCGGCGCATGGTGCATCTGCCATGCTGCAACCGGCATGCTGCAAACAGGCAACCTGCATGCAGAGGTTGCAACGCGCAGCCCAGGTGCTGCCCTTCCTGCCGCTGTGCCGGCACGGCGCGCCCGCAGACCTTGGCGGCGTCGGTGACGGTGGACTTGAGCAGGGCGCGGACGCGGGAGAAGATGCAGAGCAGCGCCACGTCTACATAGCCCTCCGGGTCGGCGGCCACCGTCTCGCTCAGGAACTTGTCGCGAGGCAGGTTGCTGTCGCTGAAGTAAAATTCGATCTGACGCAGGGACAGGGAGGCGGGGCGGGGTGAGCGGTGGCGGCGGCGGCGGCGGCGGCTGGCGGCGACGAGCCGGCGGCTGCAGCGGCGGCCTGCTATGCATGCATGCATCGCAATCGGACGGTGTTGCTATGACGGCTCTCCAGCCGCGCCGTGCAGGGGTGCACAGAGAGAGAGCAATCGGCGGCTGCATGTGCGCTAGGCTCTTCCACGCCTGGGGGACTTGCCTGCTGGAGCAGCCGGTCCTTGGTCTGAGCGTCGAGTACCATTTGGCTGAAGTGAAACTCGACCGGGCTGCACGCGCGAGCAAAAGCGGGAGGCAAGCTCCTCTGGGCACGCGATGGATGTCGGGGCGGGCCGAGAAGTTGTTGGTAGCTCGAAGTAAATTGCCCAGCCAACAGAAGTCGAGGGCGCTGCGAGCACAATCACGGCCCCTTGTCCTGCCACCTCGCTCCCTGCTCGCCCGCCTCATTGCTACCACCTGCCGATTGCCCGTGCGCCAATTGAGACGTCAACGACCGCAATGCTGGCCCTCCGCACCGCGCTCACCGCGCCCAGCGCCGCTCGCACTCGTGCGCCGCAATACCTGAGTGTCCGGCAGTCCCGGCAGCCGCAGTGGTGCCAGCAGCGGGCGGCGTCGGCGACACACACTGCGGCGGCGGCAGCAACCAGCGGCGGCGACCCGCCAGCAGCAGAGGTGCGCGACGCGCAGCACTTGGGATGTGCTGGATGTGCGCTGGGCAGCGGCGTGCGCAGCTGCCTGCGCTGGCTGGTCCACTGTTGCCGGCACCGTGCATGGCCACGCTCCCCTGCGATGCGCGCGACGCAGTGGGGAGGAGCGCAGCACCCCCCAACCCCACCACCACCACACACCCATCAACACGCTGTCCCCACCTCCACCGTCCACGCCATGAACCCCTCCTTCAGCAGGACGAGCCCCAGGGTCTGCTGCCCGAGGAGGACGCCCAGATCCCGGGCGGCTACCGCGATGCCATGTCGTCCAACACGCCGCTGGGCAAGGCAGTCAGGGGTGTGTGCGAGGAGCTGGACACGCTTGGCGGGCTGGTGCGTGGGTGGGCGGGCTGACGGATGGGTGGACTGAGGGTGTGACGGTGCAGGTCTGGAGAGCAAAGGTGGCGGTGAAGCGAGTATGCAAGAACGCCGTGCGTTCACGCTGCGCTAGTGCGGGGCGGTCGACGTGTTGAGCTGGGTGCACTTGAGCGTGCTGATGATGTGCAGGGCAGAGGGCCCAGGGGGACGTGGCGATGTGGTGGTACGGGACTGCAGGCACAGGAGGATGCACGGCACCCCTGCAGTATCGATGCGCCCCCTCGTGCCAGCTGGCAGCGAAGCCCACCTCTCCACCCCTTCACCCCCCTGGGCTTGCAGGAGCGGCAGACGCTGGAGGAGGCCGAGGCGCTGTTGAAGCAGCTGGGCTTCAAGGGCAGCCTGTTTGCGGGGCAGCAGCAGCAGCAGCAGCAGCAGCAGCAGCAGCCGGACGGCGGCACGGCAGCGGACGAGGCCGCGTGAGGCTGGGGTGTGAGCGGTGGCGTGGCAGCGCCTGTGCTGCTGTGGTGCTTGCGCCCATCATGTAAGCCACCCTGCACGTGCCGAGATGTGCGTTGAAGGAAGCCGAGAGGGGTTTAGGGGTGCTCAAGGGAGGGCAAGAGGCTTCGGCGAGTGGTAGTGCACGACACGCACGCCTGGGCGGTCCCACCCCCGAAGTATTCCTGGCTGTCAGGCATTGCGTTGTCTCCGCTTTCACTGTCTACAAGATTGCGCCGTGCACTGTCAACCCAGCTGTCAAACAACCAAGCCGCGACACAGAACGAGCAGGGGAGACATGACACTCTCTCTGCAGTTCCGGGCTGGCGCGCCCACCGCGAGCGCTCCGAGGATGTCGCAGACAAAGAGCCGGAGCCGCAGAGCCCATCGGTGAGCTGCAAGGGCGTTATACAGCGCGCTCCGCAGCCTGCACCGCCTTCTCTCCCACAGCGTGGTAGACCTTTTTTCGCCCTCCATTCCGCCTCATTTCATTCTTGAAACTGTCTGATGCAGTTTGGTGAGCACGGCAGCCGCCGCGAGGCCGGTTCAGGCGGGCGCCGCCGCGGCGGTGCTGGAGGCGACGACGGCCGACGACCCGGTACAGGTGCGCGCCTGTGCCGCCGCAACTTGCGGGCTTCTGGGGGTGCATTTCTTTCGTGCAATGCCTGATGTGGCGAGACCACTTACGCAGCCATCTGCAGCAGCCGGCCGCGCTGCCCTTTCGGCTCGCCGCTCACGCTCGACCCCACCCAATCCCGCCACCACGCAGGCCGCGCTGGCGCGCCTGGCGCACCCCAGCACCCTGCAGCTGGCCGGCGTCGTGCCCGCGCTGCGCAGCGCCCTGGGCAGCCTGCAGGACGCTCCTGGGAGCTGGGAGCGCGCCGTGCTGGCGTCGCCGCTGCTGCAGGGCCTGCTGAGCCTCTGCACCGACCTGCTGGAGAGGCCCGCGGCGGGGGCGCTGGGCCCGGAGGCCCCCCTCCTGGTGCTGGAGGTCCTCAGTCACATGCCCGCCAGCGAAGGCGCCGCCCTCGGCGCCTGCCGCCAGTCGGAGCACTGCCGCGCGCTGTGGCGCCGCGCGCACGTGTCCCTGGGCGGCGGCGCCGACGCGGCCGGCATTTGGGCGCTGGCAGACGGCGCCGCCAGCCTGATGACCCCAGACATGCTTGTGCGATACTACGAAGCGGCGGGCCGCTCCCCCTTTGCCGGCGCCCCATCCAAGAGCTGCGGCCTGGGCCTGCTGCTGCGCGCCCACCTGCGCTCCAGGTGGGCGGACGACGGGTGTGCGGCGGGGGCGCCGAGGTTGCGGCAGGTGGCAGCACGCGGCGCACGAGGGTGCCATCATATCCAAGTGGCCAAGCGCTCGCGCCCAACGGGAGTGGACCGCAAAGGCTTGTGTTTCATTGCCTCCCTGCATGGGCCTCCATTGCCTGCCCTCCACCCCACCCACCCACACCACACCACCACCACCACCCACCCACACCCCCTGCAGGCGCTTCTCCGCTGATGAGGGCGTGCGCCTGCTGGCCGCCTGGGCGCAGCTGCGCCGCCGCATGCCCTTCAACCCCGGTGGGTGCCTCGGGGAGCAGGGCCGACAGGGAGAGCAGACAGTTGGAGGTGGCGCGCCTGTCTGCCTGCCTGCTACGCTAGTCCTGCATGCAGGTCCCACCCACCCTCCGCACCCTTCCTCTGCTGCGTCCCCGCGCCCCCCCCGCTCATGCACGCGCCATGCCCCTCCTCCCCTCTCCCCACACACACAGATCCCTACAACTTTGCTGAGCTGGCATACGCGCTGAGCGGCAGCGCAGCGACACTCACCGCCGCACAGCTGGTGGGCGTCGCCGAGGCGGCCCCCGCCTTTGCGTGGCCCGTGTACCGCAGCGTGCCGCTGCTGCACGCCGTCAGCCGCGCCGCCGTGCACCGCTCACTGGCCGGCGGCCTGCCGTCGCGGGTGGCGCAGCGCGTGCTGGCTGCGTCTGCCAAGGGCGCCGCTGCCATGCGGCCACGGCTGGGCAGGGAGCTGGAGGAGGCCAGCGGCGAGTGGGTGCGCAACGCACCGGGCGTACGCAACAGCAGCGTCCCCGCGCCCACTGGCCCTGCCGCTGCCAGCCAGCAGCAGCAGGTGTGGGTGCACGGCGCCGCTGCCGCCGCTGTGGCAGAGGCCGGCAACAGCCTGGCGCACGTGTGGCGCGACGCCACCACCTCCCTGGACATCTACTGAACACGAATACTAGCAGCAGGGCTGCACAACTGCGCTGAGAGCGCGGCGGCGTGTCGCGCCGCTTCCGAACCCACTTTTGAACGTCCCCCTCGAGCGTTCCCTCGCCTGACTTTCATCCCACCCTCCGTCCCCCTTTCGTTTCCCCTGCCCCGTCCCCCTTCTGCTGATCAGGGCGCCTCGCCGCTCCCCGGCGCGTTGCCTGCCAGCCAGGCCCCCCCCCCCCCCCCCCCCCCCCCCCCAGCGTCCCCCTTCCATTTCATTCTCACTCACACTTTCCCAGGTGTCGCCCCGACAGCGCATCGGCCCCCCTTCCAGCCCCTTCCTTCCTGTACTCTCCATCGCACCGGGGCTCTCTGCCTGTCATTCTTCTGTTTCCTGCCTGCCTGATGCCACAATGTATGCACCGCCTCCTACCTACCTACCTACCTACGTATCCATCCGCCCGTCCTCCCCGACACCCCGCCTCCTTCTGAGGCCCCCTTGCTTGCATCCCCGCTCCACATACCAAATCCAGGCCCCCAATTCTCACAAAAGCCCAATGAACTCCTGCCACTCCCGGCCCAGGTGCTGCTGGGGCGGCAGCCACGCCGCCCCCCGCCCCTTGAGCCGCACCCCAGTCCGATCCATACTAACCTGACCTCCCTCCTCTGATCGCCACCTGACTCGTGTCCCAACCCTGCCCGCGTCCCGTGTCGCCATTGCTGGCGCGTGGCTCACCCTGCCGCCACCAGCGCGATTTTCCCCCCCCGACGTCCCCCCACATTTTTGCACCCTGCCACGCGTTTGCTCAACCGCCCTGCGTGGCGCACCCTTTTGAGAGCGCCGATACCGCCCCACGTTCCCCTGCCCGCTTCCCCCACTTCTGCATCCCTCATGCTTCCATGATCATTTTTCATCATCAAAAATGATCATGAGCCGCACCGGAACCTTACCATGCAATCCAAGCGCTAGCATGGCTACAGGGCCGTCCAAACAAGCACACGTGCATGGGAAAAGGGGCGGAGATTGCTGGGCGGGCAGAGGCGAAGTCATGCTTGGTGTCAGAGGTTTGCTTTGGATGAAGAGATGGTGGGTCCGGGGGGGGGGGGGCGCAAAGGGAAGACGTGGGGCGACCTGAAAGCTGACTGACACAAGAAAGGGTGCTGCTGCTGCTGCTGTTCGTTTTGAGCGAGAAACGCAGGGCGATGCATTGCGCAAGCTGGGCGGAAGGGCCCGTCCGAGGGGGCACAGTGGAAGGCAAGCCTGGCAAGGGATCGATCAATCGAACAGGGATGGAGAAGGCAGAACCAACACATGGGTGTATGTCTAGTACCAGGGGTGCTGGTGCCGTCTTAGAGCCGACGGCACAACGAAAGGCTCCTGGCGAGGTGCATCCTGGGAGGTGCTACCTGCGCGTAGGCCGCGGCAGCACAACGCACGCCAGCAGACAGGCAGCCCCACGCATGCCCACTCGGCACGGTTGCGTCCCGCAGCACCACTCAGCAGGGCGCCACCTCACCAGGGCATGCACGCATGCGCCCATGCACGCACGCATGCACGCATGAATCGCTAGCTGCGTGCCGACCCGGCAAGTAAGAAACGGGCGGCCTTTAGGGAGAAACACACCGCCACCACCATTCCACACACCCACACACCCACACACATGTGGGAAACAAGCAGGCGTCCAGCTGCGATCACTTGTTGCCCGCCGCAGGTCCAGTGCACAATGCTCCATACCTAACTGGAGGCGCTGACCCTTTGCGCGCGCCTTTGTGCAGGCACTCAGCATGGAGCTGCCAGTGCCGCTACGGCAGCACCCTCCCTTCCGCAACGGTGGACGCAGACCTGCCTTCCACAACGGTTTGACCTTGAAACGTGGCTGAACGTTGTGCTAGGCTCAGTGGCAGGAGCAGCCTGCCTGGAAACCAAATCCAGCAGCCGCGCTGCCTCAACCCGCATCACCTGCAGTGCACCTTTACTCCCACAGCGACGCATGGTTGCCCTGCCCTCCTGCTGCGTGACACGACACGCCCCTGGGTCCGTTTGCAGTTACAGTTGCAGGTACAGGGAGGAACGTCGGAGCAGGTGCAGGGTGGGGCAGGGCAGGGGTGCTGCTGGCGACGCCTCCCTGCTTCCGCGCGCAGCATTTCACGCGGCGGCAGCAGACAATGCCTGCCTAACTCCGCACAGGAGCGCTTCGCGAGCAATGCCTGCCTCCACCGTGCTCCACGCAGCAGCCGGGCGGCAGCAGCGGCGGCGGGGTGCGGCGCCGCCTGCAGGTCCCAATCACTTCCACAGCTTCTTAATGCTCATGTTCTTGTCGGTGTCCTTCTTCATAACCTTTGCCACCGACATTTCAAAATCCTCCTGCGGATGGGTGCAGACAGAGGAGTAGGGAGGGCAACGTGTGAGCGAGGCGCGGGAGGCGTGCGGGAGGGTGGGAGGGAGGGCGCTTCTGAAGCGACGGAGGTGCCGCGGTGCAGGACCACAGCGCACGCGTGCTGCTAGGCTGGGACAGGGGGGCATCCAATGCAGGCGGGAGCATCCAATGCAGGGGGAAGCAGCAGTGCGTTGACGTGCTTGCAGCGTGCAGGCGGGCCCGACCCATTCCCCCGCACACACTCGCGTGATGTGGCGGCGCGTGCGCAGCGCCCCACAGCCCTCCCCCCCCCCACCCAGCCCCTCCTCTTGGCAGCAGGTCCACCCCCTCCCTGCTTCCCCTCCCCACATGCACACACAGGTGCCAGCCCACCTGCGTGACGTGCACGCGGCGCTCGCGCAGCGCAAACATGCCCGCCTCTGTGCACACCGCCTTGAGCTCTGCGCCGCTGGCGCCGCCCATCCGCTCCGCAATCTTCTTGAGGTCGATGCCACGCTGCGCGGGGGGACGCACACGAGAAGGAAGCGTTGACGGGGGGGGGGGGGGGGGGGCAGTGTTGGAGGCAGCCAGCGTGGGGGCACCCGACAGGTGTAGCAGCAACAGCAATAGAGCGACAGCACCAGCAGACCACCCACCCACCTGCGCCGCTTCTTGCGGCCATGCAACTCCAGCATGGTCGAATCACCAGCCCCCGCCCCCCCTCCCACCGCTGGCGCCGTCGGCTACGCCCCCCTTTGCAGCGCCGCTGAATTTGCTGGCAACACCGCGGTCAACCGGAGGGGGTCCCTTTCGGGTGGGGGAGGGGGAGGGGGCTGGGATCTTGCTGCACTGCGCTGCGCTGCGCTGCTGCCGCGCCGTACCTGCAGGTTCATCCTGCGGCTGTGGATCTTCAGGATGTCGAAGCGGGACCCTTCGTCGGGGTTGGGGAACTCGATCTTGCGGTCGATGCGGCCTGTGGGGAAGGGGAGGTGGCAGGGAGAGCAACACATGTGGAAGCGCGGCGCGCAGCAGGCGGGCGGGGCAGAGGCAAGCAAGGGGTGTTCAGACACAGGTCGTCGTGAGGTTGTAGCGCAGTGAGCGTACAGTCAGCGTAGGCTCAGCGGCACGTCATCTCCTGCCCCGCCTCAGTGGCCACAGCAGGCTGCCTGTCTGCCATAACTGGCTGGCTGCCCAAGGCATGCAGCAGGAGGCGAGCAGCACCCACCTGGGCGCAGCAGCGCAGGGTCAAGGATGTCGATGCGGTTGGTGGCCATCAGCACCTGTTCGGGGGGGGGGAGGGGGGGGGGGGGGGGCGCGTGTGCCGCGGGGGTGCTTCCAGGCCCGCACGCACTGCCCGCAGGTGCCAGCCAACGTGCAGGACGCGCCGCGTGCGCCTGCCTTGGCCATCCGAGGCCCTCCTTGCCCTTGCCCTTGCCACCTGTCTCCCTGCGTGACCCACCTTGATCTTGTTGGTGGCCTCAAACCCATCCAGCTGGTTGAGCAGCTGCAAGGCAGTGGCGGGGGTGGGGGGTGGGGGGCGGCGGCAGAATGCCAGGCACTGAGCGCAGTCGGGCGGTCGAGCAGCACACGATTGGGTCTGCGGCAGCCAGCGACACAACAGCGCAGCACAGCACAGCACAGCACAGGACGCAGCAGCACCTGGCACCCCCCGCGATTGCGCTCACACGGCGCGGCGCACAGGGTACCCACCTCGAGCATGGTCCGCTGCACCTCGCTGTCGCCGCCGCCGCCGCTGTTGTCGGTGCGTGCTGAACCGATGCTATCCACCTCATCCATAAAGATGATGGAGGGGGCGTGCTCGCTGCGGGTCGCGGGAGGGGGTGGATAGCACGTTGGACGGAGATGAGCAGGCGGCAGAGGTGGCACTGCAGTAACCACGCCTGCAGGCCCCCGCCCCGCCCCGCCGCCGCCGCCGCCCCCCCCCCCCCGGCATGCTCCCACCGTGCCCCGAGCGGAGTCCTGCCTGCAAAGCACTGCCGCGGCAGCCAGTTTTAAGCTACGCAGCCTGCTCACCGTGCCATCACGAAGAGCTCACGGACCATGCGCGACCCCTCCCCGATGTACTTTTGCACCAGCTCGCCGCCGCTGACACGGATGAACGTGCAGTCGGTGTGGTGGGCCACCGCGCGCGCCAGCAGCGTCTTGCCTGCCGATACAGGGAGGCCAGGAGGGCAAGGCAAGCCAAGCGATGACGCACATGGGCAGGCAGGCAGGCAGGCGTGTGCACCAGGCAGCTCGCCGCTGCATGGACGGTCCATCCTCCGAAACTCGGCCGACACGCCCCACTCATGCCGCCCACCCACCAGTGCCAGGCGGGCCGTACAGCAGCACGCCCTTTGGCTGCGCGATGCCCAGGGCGTCAAACAGCTCGGGGTGCTTCAGCGGCAGCTCGATGACCTGAGGAAGGTGGGGGGAAGGTGGGGACGAGTGTCACCAAATCGGGCAGGCCAGGCAGCGCGGCAACGGCGGCGGCGGCAGCGGCAGCAGCCCACAAGAGCGGCGAGCGCAGCGGAATCACCTCCAGGCGCCCGTCCACCCACCCACCCACCCACCCACCTCCTTGATCTCCTTGATCTGCTGGTCCAGCCCTCCCACCATGTCGTAGGTGGAGTCGGGCACCTTCTCAACCTGTGGCGACAGACGCGCGGCGGAAGAGGAGCAGGGCAGCAATAGGGGAGGGTGAAGAGGGCGTGCAAGGCGGGCCTCATGCCGCCCACAAGCAAGCGCACCGCCCGCCCATCCACCTTGCATTCCACCTCCACATCAGCATGCTGTGTCTGTCCGACCACAAGAACACCCATCGCCAGAGACGCCCAGGAGGCAGCCCGGGGCTCTCCCGCTGCTCCCCTGCTGCGCCCGCTGAGCCCACCCACC
Organism: Micractinium conductrix; assembly: GCA_002245815.2. NCBI lineage: Eukaryota > Viridiplantae > Chlorophyta > Trebouxiophyceae > Chlorellales > Chlorellaceae > Micractinium > Micractinium conductrix. The sequence goes on along the minus strand of LHPF02000027.1, from coordinate 20,262 downwards.
TTCATGAGCGACACCAGGGGGTCCACCTTGGTGGGCAGCAGCACGTGCAGCGTGTACGAGTCGTTGCGCAGCGCCACGCGCGCGCCCGGCGTCACCTTGCCAATGTCGATCTCCTTGTCTGTGCGGCATGATGGGCGAGGGCACAGACTAAACGCATGAGGGAGCAAACATGGGAGCGAGGGAGGGTGGTGTGGGCGCCTGCTGTGGCCGCGACACCATGCCTGGAAGCAGAACAGGGGGTCGGCAGGGAGGCAGAGGGAGGGGTGCAGCGAGGGAGGGGGTGCTGGCTGAAGAAGGCACAAGGCTGCCCTGTCGGCGCCATCTCCTCTTCTGCTTGCCGGCAGGCAGGAGACATGGGTTCAGGGAGGGCGAGGCACGGCAGAGCAGCCGGCAGGAAGGCCAACCGACCCCCCCCCCCCCCAGCAAGCCCCGCCGCGTGCAAGCCCCACCGCCGCCCAGCCAGCCAGCCTGCCCTTGGCCCCCCCCCCCCCCGGGCCGCTGCTCACCCAGGTCCACCACATATTTGCCTTCTGGGTTGACCTTCACCAGCACCTTGTTCTTGCCCATGAGCTGCAAACACAAACATGGACAGTGTATGGCAGGCACAGGCGGCGAGTGAGCCGGGGGGGGGGGGGGGGGGTCATGCGGGCGGGTGGCCTCCCTGATGGCCGAGGTTCGGGAAGGCAGGGACGACAGGCAGGCAGGCAGGCAGGTAGGCAAGCAGGGAGGCGGCAGAGGAGCGACACAACGGCCCGCACCGTGAGCAAGGCCGGAAACGCCAAAGAGACTGCGAAACTAGGGTGCGCCATCAGATGGGCACACGAACCAACCGCACCAAACGCAGGTGCCTGGCAGGCGACCAAGCCCCGCCGTGCACCCACCTTGATGACCTCTCCCACGTAGCTGCCAGGCTCCTGCAGCAGCTGCAGCTCCTCTCGAAGCAGGCGCACTGCAGGGGCAGCAAATGAGAGGGGCAGCAGGTGGGGGGGGCAGCAGGTGGGGGGGGCAGCCGCTGCCGGTAGGCCACAGCCTGCTGCCGCCGCCCGGCGCCCCTCTCCGGTGGCGCCCACTCGCACCTCGGCTGTTGAGCTCGTTTCGCTGCGCCTCCATGCGGTGCAGGTCATGCTGCTTCAGGCGGCACTGCAGCTCCAGCTGCTCGATCTTCGAGCGGTAATAGGAGCGCAGGCCCTCGCCCGCCGGCACCAGCGGGCCCTCCGCCGCCGCGCCCATTCTGGTGTTGTCGGCGCTCGGCAGTCCGGCGGCGCAGGCACGCTACCCGGGCTCAAGCCGGTGAGGCTGGCGGGTCTGTGGGAGGCGCGCTGTGCCACCACCTCGCTGATCGGCGATCGCCTTGCGGGTCCCTTGGGAGGCTGGGCAGGGTGCCGAGGTGAGCGGTGTCTGGGGGCGTGAAGGCAGGAAGGCAGAGAGAGTCCCAGTCGACGCCCAGTTTCTGCGGCAGCCTCGCATGTGTTGCGTGCTGGGTCGACCCCTGCACCGGTCGACCCCCTGGCCTGCCTGCTGCAGGAGGCGCAGCGGCGCCACTTTGAACTTGTTACCTGGTCCACAGAGTGTCTCTAGAGACGCGAGGCCGCGCCGGAAAAGCTGCTGAGAGCGAGGGGATGGTCGGGTCCGCGCAAGCCAAGCCCCCTGGTCTCGCCCGCTGCAGTAGAGCGTTGTTACACCGCAATTGAAACGCAAGGCAGGCCGGAGAAGTGTGCAAAGCAAAGCGAGAATGTGGGACAGAGGGCAGGCTGTCGGGCAAGGAAAGCGTGAGCGGCGGCAGGAGCAGCGCGCATCACAGCGCAGCTGCTGCCCAACTTACCTGCGTTAAATGGCTGCCTGCTGCACCAGAGCTGACAGGAGGGGTCCAGGCTGTTGCAGGGCGAAGCTGGGTTGGCTGGAGACAGGTGGACTGCAGCCCACGGGCAGCGCCGCCGGTGCTTCACGTGCGGCGGCGTTTGCCGCCTGCCGTCACCAGCAGCTCTGCATTCACCGCCGCAGTGAGCGTGACCAGCGGCGCCTCAGAGGAATCCGCGTCAGCAGCAAAGTTGAGCTCGGCTGCAGACTCGGCGGGGGCCGGGCGCAGCACCTCGCCGCCGCCGTAGGTGCCCTTGAGGAGGCCGGTGTTGCACCGCAGGTGGTACTTGCCGGTCTGCTCTGCCACACCCACCACGCGGCACGTCAGCCGCTTGCGCTGAATGGTGCTGGTGCCGACCTTGCCCATGCTGGCAGGCTTCAGCAGCACGGCATCGCCGATGTCGAACTCAGCGCCGCCCTTGCCGCCCTGGCTGCGGATGCGCTGGCGGTTGCGCACGTGCAGTGCCAGCACCTGCTCCTGGTGAGCGCCGTGGTGGGCGGTGAGGATGGCTGTCGATGTAGGGGGAGGAGGAGAAGAGCAGCAATTGACATGCAGGGTGGAGATGGTGGGCGTGCGCACTGCACCACAGCCGGCCTGCCCAACTCTGTTTATGTCTACCCCAGCTCAAACAGCCCAGTCAGACTCACCCGCTGCCTCTGCATCAGCGCTGGTGCCAGCTCCATCGCTGCTGTCGTCCACCTTATCCAGCTCATCTGCAGCATGGAGGTACGAGCGCTCATGTGGGAGCAGCCACTGCTTCATGCGCCCCCATTTGCAGGCAGGCCCCCAACGAATGGTTTGCCCGCCGCTCCCAACATCACTCCCACACTCACCAGCAGCGTCGCACTCTGCTGCAATGGCTGCCAGCTGATCCAGCAGGCTCGTCGCTGCCCGCCGCTTGCCTGATGGGCTGCGCATGGCTGTAGCACGCTGCGGCAGCGCACGAGTGGGCACCTCGCCCGCCTCGTCCAGCAGCTCATCTGCCACCAGCTGGCTCAGCCGGCCGCCTGCATTAGTGCGGGTACTGCGCCGCCCCAGGGGAGAAGCGGTGGCAGCAATTTGCAGCGTTGCCTCGTCCAGCGCTGCATCGTCGCTTGCCTCGTCTTCGCTATCCGAGGGCAGCACCAGTTCTGACAGCGTGCGGCGGCGCTTGGGCTGCGCTGCGCTGCCTTTGCGCGTGGCAGGGGCTGGCGGGGTGTCGGCATCGTTCGCCTCAGCCGAGGAGGTGAAGCCCAGTAGGCGGACAATGTCATCCAGCAGTGGCAAGTTCATGTTGGAGGGCAGCGTGCCGAACAGCGCCTTGGTGGGGGCCATGCCGCCGAGCGCGCTGGTGGGCGAGTTGTTGACCATCTGCATCACTGTCAGGACGTGGAACGCCCAGCTGCAGAGTGCAGGGGATGGGTGTGGGTGGGTGGGGTGTGGGTGTGGGTGGGGTGGCGTGGGGGCGGGGGGGGGGGGGGGGGGGGCAGCGCTGAACCACAGCACAGCACAGCAGCACTGGACAGGAGCGGCAGGAACACGACAGCAGCGTGCAAGCAGCACTGGACAGGAGGGGTAGCAGCACGAGCTGCAATGCACGCAGGCACAACAACACTGGACAGGTGGGGCAGCAGCAGAAGCTGCAGCGTGGAAACAGGAACCACAGCACAGCAGCACTGGACAGGAGGGGCAGCAGGGGCAGCAGCACGAGCTTTCTGTACTCACTCGAACAGCGGGCAAGCCATCAGCAGCGCACGAATCTGACGAGGGACGGGTAGCTCCTCCCAGCGGGCCGTGACACCGGGGGGCAGTCGCAGGCGCTGGTGCGGCAAGACAGCAACCATGCAGGGGAGTGCGCCCAGGGGCAACGGCCGCACATGTTCTGCGTGACTTCCACCGTCAGGTTCACGGCCAGAGTGTTCTGGCCGCACGTGGCACCCGCATCCGTCTGGGTGGCCACACAGCTCCACTGCCCATCGCTGGGGTCTGCCGCCGCCCTCACGCTCAGCCACAGGTCTGCAGCATGCGGGGCGGGGTCCAGGGGTGGGAATGGGGGGGGGGAGGGGGGGTTCGGAGCAACGCATCCAGGCCTGCCAGTGGGCCGTCCAGCAAGGTGGGCCTGGTGGAAGGTGTTGCACTGGCAAAAAGGGCCTGTCTAACAACCAGCTGCTCCGTATGCCTCCGGTGGCACTGTGCAACCACTCGCCTGCCGAGTAGTCGCACGTGTCCACAGTGATCTGGCCGTGTGCACCCCCGCTCCACCAGCTGCGTAGCGGCAGGAATGGCAGCAACAGCTGCAGCGAATCAGCCCTGGCGCAGGTAGTGCTGCGTGGCACCGACACTCGTGGCAGCGGCTGGGAGCGGCAGCAGCTTCGGGAGCAGAGGCTGCGGCAGCAGCAGCAGCAGCAGCAGCAGCAGCAGCGTGCCCCAGCCTATAGGCGCCCCAGCAGTGGCGGGCCGCCCACCGAAAGACGAGCGTGGGCAGCACATCGTTCTGAACTTGGTACGGCGAACAGCCCGCTGGCACATCCCTGTCCGAAAAGTACAGCTGTGGAGGGACATGGCAGTGGAGGGACCCACCCGCTAGATCAGCAAGGCAGGTTCAGCAGGGCGATCAGCTGGCAGTCACGCTGGCAGCCAAGCCGCGCCTCAAGCTGGGCGGCTGCTTGAGGGCGCTCGGCAAGCAGGTGCAGCGACGGGGGCGGCACCACAGCAGGGGAAATATGGCGCGGCCCCTCAGAGGCGCTAGGTGCTCGCTCACCGCGCTCTCCTCGCTGAGAAACGGGAAGGGATAGCCTTGGATTACCACAGGGTTAGTCATGCTGCCCGGCTGGGGCGGCGGCGAGGGTGGCGAGGGCGGCCAGGGCGGCGGGCTGTGGCATAAGTGCGAGGCGGGGAGGGGGGGGGGGGCACCTGTCGGCGAGGGAGGCGGCCATGTGATGGCACATACGCATGGCAACACCACAGCCACTTGCTCGCCTTGCAACGCCAACACCAAAGCAGGCGGGGTGGGTGTTGGCGCGCTGCTGTGCGTACGCCGCCATAGCTATTGGGATGCGCTCAGGCTTGAGGCCGCAGTTGTGGCCCAGCCCAAACGTGGCAGACTGCGGTGATGCAGGGGCAAGGGCAAACTTGCAGGGTTGCTGCCGCAAAGCAAGGCTACAGAAAAGCAAGGGAGGACCAACAGAACCGTGAAGATATGTGCAGGAGGGCCCAGCGCGGGGAACCGGTCTATTGCTCTGCTGCGCGCATGCGACACGCCCGCAGCTGGACTCGGTGGCCGTTGCCATGGCAAGCCCGTGGACACAGCGCAGCGCAGCGCAGCGCAGCACAATAGCTGCTTACTTGGTGGGAAAAGTCGGCCATGCCGTCTGCCATGTGGCAGTAGCTGCACAGGCAATCGGGAGGGGGGTGCATGTTGGGTGGGTGGGTGGGTGGGTGGGTGGCCGAGCACCTCGTGACCAGAGCATGCCAAGACACGCAGCACTCCCTCTTGAGACCACAGCGCTCACCTCATGATGGTGCCCTCCCCCTTGTCAGCAGTGTTGAAGAAGGGCGAGGGAGCGTCGGGGGTGCAGGCAGGCAGGCCCGCGGCCGCCGCGCAGCCAGCTACGCAGCTGTCCACAGGCTCTGCCACGCCACCCAGCCCGCAGCTGTTGTGCGTGTGGGGGGCATTGAAGTTGTGTCCAAGCTCATGCATCCTGCAAGCGGGACAGAGGCGGTGTTCGTGCATTTGTGTGTGTGTGTGTGTGTGCAGCATGGCTGTCGCTGCAGCCGTAACCGGCAAGCGTGCGCCGCAGAGACGCATGCCGACCGGCATGGCGGCTGGCCATGCCCACAGAGGCTGATGCACAGACAGTGTGCACAGACTGCACTCACACGACAGTGGCGTCCCACACGAAGGCCGCAGGGTTGGCTGCCTGGTCCTCGTTCCAAGCAAAGTTCCCGCGCAGCATGCCTGTGCAGGGAGGAGCGCGCTGTTCACGAGTGCGCTGTATTTTGGCGGTGCAGCACGGGCGGAACCAGGTGCCCTAGCAGGCACGGCCAGCTGCCGGCTTCGAACTGTGCCATGGCACAGTTGTGCCATGCCGTGCATGCGCATGGCGTCTGACGAAAATGCGGCCAGCAGCACAGATTATGCAGAAGTAATCAAGCGACGTCTCCTTGCCTGCAAAAGCGTACGAGGAGCCGCCGTTGCGGTTGTCGTGCCAGCCACAAAGGGAGTTGGTTCCCGAATAGGCAAGGCCGCCAGATTCCTTGGCTGACAAGAGCATCACAGTTGTACGTGGCACCTCCTGCTTTACGTGGGTGCGGCACGGGGTTGGGTGGTGGATGGGGAGTGTGGATGTGTGTGGGGGTGGGGTGCGGGGATGGTGTGTGCGTGTGTACGTAGCAGCGCAACAACGGGCACAGAACAGACCACCGACAAGCAGGGCGGCCCAGGCAAGCCAGGCGCACCCGCAGGGCCGCCGAGTATGCCCAGCGGTTCTTCATAGCAGTCAGAAGGGCGGTGGAGGTTGCGGCCGACTTGTACGGGTCTGTCGAAGGGTCTGTGAAGATCTCAAGGCGGCCTGCACACAGGGGGCGGCAGGGGCCGGGATGTCTGCCGGCGGCGGCGGCGGCAGCGGCGGCAGAAACGGCGGCGGCGGCGGCGGCGGCGGCAGTTTGGTCCCGCTTGTGTACCCACCCAGCCGGATGTCCACCCCAACTCTCGAGAATAAACCAGGTCCGCATCTGAGGGGGAACCAGAAGGGAGTTCAGCTGATTGCATTAGGTGCAATGTGTATGGAGGCAGGCACACGGCCGACGGCAGCGCAGCACAACAAGGCACAACATCGGCAGCACCACGAGGCATGCACCCGCGGCCCAGCAGGCAGGCTCGCCACGTCGCAGCGCTGCGCGTGAAAGTTCATTGACAAGCACTCACAGCCCAGCAGGTCCCCAATGTAGTCTATCACAGCAGTTTTGTCATAAAACATCTGTGAAGAGCGGGGTGTGGTGTGTGTGTGTGGGGTGGGGTGGTGTGTGTGTGGGGGGGGGGGGGGTGTGGGGGGGGGGGGACTGCTTTTGCACATGCGCATGTGCTGCTGTCCGTGCACCCCAACCGTACACAACGTTTCCTGGCTCTAGCCTCAACCGAGCCTGGACCGCAGCTGGGCATGCACTCCTTCTTAGATTCAAACCACCGCGGCAGGCTAGACATCTGCAGCAGATGCGTGGCAGGGCCCTCACCTGGTACAGCGTGTAGTCTGCATCAACGGCCACCGTGGCGACTATCGTCTGGTCAGCCACAAACTGCGGCAGGCAGGCAAGCAGGGTGGGGTCGGCGGGTGCATTGGGTCATGCAAGCTGCGACGTAGAATCCAGCCAGGTGTGGCTCTACACATCTCGTTCGCAGCTGCACCACGCAGGGGAGTGCAAGGGGGTGGTGTGTTTGCGGCGCATGTAAAAGGGAGGATGGTGCAAGGCGGTCACAAGCGGCTGCCTTGCACATGCTGTGCGCGAGGGAAATTTCCCCCCTCGGAAGGCGCAGGCAATGCTGTGACAAGGGGATGCACGCGAGGCATTTGGGGTCGAAGCATATGTGGCAGAGGCATCTCGCCCAGCTGGGCACAGCGGGCGTCAAACCCCACTGCCCACCTGCCCACCTGCTGCAGCCGACGCCCTGGCTGGGTGGCGTTGGCTGCTGCTGCTTCGCAATGACCAGCGCTCGCCAGCGTGCGCCGCACACCTGGCGCCGCCTCTGCAGGCGGCCACAGGCTGGCTGGGTCGCCGCAGGCGTAAGGGTTGCCAGCAAACCCTGCAGCTGCAGCAGCTGCCTCTGCTTTGGCAACCTTGTGCGATTGCAGGCGGCCGCTGCCGCGCCCCCTGCCCAGCCCATGGGCCCTGCTCCCCCGTATCGACAGGCCGCGAACACGCCCATCCTCCTGCACTGCCAGCAGCACTTGCGACTGGGGCTCTCCGGCCACTTTTCCGCGGAAGTAGGCAGTTGAGGGAGGGGCCTGCATCGACAGAGTGCAAGGCGGAGGGCACCCGCATGTTTCCAGCGTTGTGGAGCGGCCGGAGGCAGGCAGGCGACGGGTTGCGCCTCACCGCGTGCCGCGAGCAGACTGCATGCAGCTTGTGTGCTTGCCCGTCCGCCTCTCTTGCTACGCCCAAACCCAGCCATGCGCTGCCTGCAGCCCTGCCCCCACACCTGTACGTGCTTGCCGCCGCCTGGGCCGTGAATGACGATCTGCGCATCTGGCTTCCACACGTCAATGCGCTGAAGCTCCAGTGCAACTGCCTCTGAATCACCCTCCAGCTGCAGTGCTGTCACCTGTAGCCGACCTCCTGGGCCCACTCTCCGTGCCGCCGCGCCAAAGTCGGCAGTTGTGGCCTGTACGCGGGTGGCCGATGCTGCGGCCGGAGGAGGGGCGGCGACGGCAGCCAAGATCAGCACGAGGAGCGCCGCTGTCGCGCGAGGCATCCAGTTTTTGCCCCTTCTCCTCGGCGCACGGGTGTTTGATTCGGGGGGCTTGTCTGTTCGCGGCGGACAGGCAAAGTGCGGGTGGACGCGGCAGCTGGTGTTCTGCACGCTTTGCTTACAGTGCCGAGCTTTCAGCAAAGTGAGCATGTCACAATCAAAGGGGGAGCGACCTGTGGCGGGAGGCCGGATCGCGTGATGCCGCGGCCTTGGGTGACGTGCCCCCAGATTCGACCGCTTTCGTGCGACAGAAGAAATTATAGACAGAAAAATCGACACGGTCCTGAACGGCCCAATTTGCTCAGCCACTGGGTGCCAGCGGCACCGCCACCGGCAGCGGCGGTGCCACCGGCAGCTGCGGTGCCAGTGGCTCGGCAAGTGAGCTGGACGCTGCGCAGCGGCCTTTTCCACGTCAAGCGACATACCTAGGGGGCCATTGGGGTGCTGGCGTAGGTGCTGTGGGGTGCTGGGCCAGGCTCGACACGCCCACAGGCAGGTGGCGGACAGGCGTCGCCGACGCGGCTGCCTTTCCGCCCATCCTCACTTGCAGGATGGCCGGCCAGCTGCAGCCGCGCTGTAGCAGTGCCGCCAAATGCAAAAGCGCCACACCTGCAACTTGCACAGCCGCCTGCATATGTGCGCATCTAGCAGCCTACACATACTGCGCATCACAGTGCGGTGATTACATGACGAGGCTTCAAGGCCCTGCTTGCTTGCTGCTGGTGTCTCCCTCTACTGCTTCCGGCCCTCCCTCGAGCTCAGCTCCCCTCAGCTGCCCTCTCCAGCACTGGTGCCAGGTCCCTCTCCCGCGCTGTCCTCTTCCTTCAAATTGCTCCGCTCGCTTGCCAGCTCTTCCACTCCCCCACTGTTCCTTCCCCCGTGTGTACCATTCTTGTCTCGCATCAGCAACTGACATTTCATTCCGGCGCGCCCGCCGGAGGAGCACAAACAAAAATCCGTTGAAGGTGCATGGGTCAGTTCTGTGATCGCATTTGAACAACACTAGAATCGCTCGGAATGGCGAGGGCCTCTTGGGAACGTCAAGTAGAAAGAAAGAACAGGGCAAGTGAGGGTACAAGGGCGGTCGATTGGGACGCGCTGCGCAGTGAGGGATCCCGGAGGAGCGGGCATATGTTAAGGGTGGGGAACCATGGGTCAGTACAAAAAGCAGGCGTGGGGGCATGCAGCTGCTACAAGGGGAGAGGGTAAGAGAAGGCGCTTTGGTGCTGCCGGACATCGTGGGGGTGCTGCAGCTGCTGCAATTGTGGTACTGGCTGCAGCCCGCCTGCCTGTCAACACTGCTCGGCCTCTGTGCGCCGCCGGGGGCTGGCTCTCTTCGGGCCTGTTCACTGTGCTTCGGGCTGCTGGCCAAGCCGTGGGCTGCTATATGTGCGCCCAGCGGGTGGCTTTTGCGGAGGTGCCAGCATTCTGCCTCGATGCTGCGCTGGCAGCTGCTGCTCACTGTGCTGGCTGCTGCTCAGCAGGGCGAGGGCTGCGGCTAGTGCGCCGGGGGCTGGCCGTCGGTGGGGTCGACAGACACCCGCAGCTGCGTGGCCTTGGTGACAATGCCGCCGCGTGCACCCACCTGCGCGTGTGCATGGGGATGGTGAGGCGCAGGGGGGCAGGCAAGTGAGAGCTGGAAGAGTGGGGGTAGCAGCTGTGTGAGGTGAGGGCGAGTTGCGCAACATGGGCAATGCGACCTTGAAGCACACACACCCCACCCCCTGCGCACCTCCAAGCTGCCGCCCATGATGTCAGCGTAGCCAGCGGGCAGCGGGCGCTCCTCGGCGGGCGACAGCCACAGGCGCAGCAGGTGGCGCTGCTTGGAGGGATCCTGTGGTAGGTGGTCGAGGGACGGGAAGACAGCAGGCGAGGGTCGGGGGCAGGTGGGAGAGGTGCAGAAGGGCGCGGGGCAGCCACGGGCGGCAAGGGGACGAGCCAGGGGCAGCATGCATGAAGGGCCGCAGAGCCGGCCGCACACGACGGGCCTGCGCCTTTTCTCCTCTCCCTGCGCTTTCACCCACCCACCCACCCCACCCCACCCACCCACCCACCCGCACATGCACCTCTCTGCACATCTGGCCCCCACCCCCACCCCACCCCCACCCCACCCTGTGCCCACCTGCAGGTCGTCCCGGAAGCCCTCCCGCGAGTGCAGGCAGGTGTGGTTGGACAGCAGCTGGATCTCCCCCGGCCGCAGGTTCCAGTCCAGCCGCAGCTCGTCGCTCCACGCCACCTCCTCAAACACCTTGATGGCCTGCACGGCGGTGGTGAATCGATGGTCGGCGAAACCGGTCGGGAAGTCGGCGCCAACGTGGTTGTGGGTTTTGCAACAGGCACAGGTGCGCAGGCACACGACTGCGCACGCCTAACACTTCCTCGCCCCTGCCGGCCCGTGGCCCACCCCACCACCCCACCCACCTCCAGGTGCGCGGGCGTCAGGCGCGGCACCTCCTTGTGGCGCTGGGAGAGAATGTAGTAGTTAGAGCTGAAGTTGACGGACAGCAGGCTGCAGGGCAGAAGGCAGGGGGAGCATGAAGAGGGAGGTGAGGGCAGAAGGCTGCAGGCTCGCTTGGCGCATCGGAGCCTGCCCTCCTGTGCATCGCCGTGGTGAGCTGCAGGAACCGGCCATGCGCAACCGGCTAGATTGATGCTCACCCTTCATAAAAGTGAAGACAGGGATCTCAAAGAAGGGGGCTTTGCCGGGAGGCACCTCGCCCTGCGCAGCCGATGGGCGGACAGCAGCAGGGCGTGTGAGCGGAGTGGCAGCATTGCAAATGCAGCAAGTCCCAGCCACTACAGGCGGCGGCGGCGGCGGCCGACGGCAGCAGCAGCAGCAGCAGCAGCAGCAGCGGAAGGGGATGTCTGAGAGCAGCTCTTTGTGCCTTCGGGCACCCATCTGTAAAGAGAGAATCAACAGCAGCGGCGGAGGCGGCGGCAGCAGCTGCGCCAAGCTGCCGATACAGGGACGCTGGCAGGGACGAGCGTACGTCGGGAGCACTCCACCCCACCGCTCCCCCATCCACCTTGCGGTCAAAATACCAGGGCCCCGCCAGCACGCCGATCAGGTCGGGGCGGCGCCGCAGGATCTCATTGTACACGCTGCAAACCAAGAGGGCATGGCGGGTGGGTGGGTGGCCGTCATGAGCCAGGGGTTCCATCCACCACACGAAACCGCCCCACGCTGCCCATCCACCATCCACCAACCCATCGATAATGCACACACCCCATCGATAATGCACACAACCCTCCCCTCCCCACACCCCAGCCTTACCTTGTTGAGGAGCTCCAGTGGGAGGCGCCGCCGTGTGCCGCGGGCGCCAGGCACAGCTGCAGAGCGGGGAATGGGGGTGGCGTTGCATGCGGGGCGCGGGCAGAACGACGGAACGTGGCGGCGACATGTGAGTGGGGGCCCTGCTCAGCCGGGGCGCCTTCAGCACAGCACCCTGCCATGCTACCGTTGCCGTCTGCCTTCCAAAGGCCAGGTGCCAACGCTGCGATTGCGGGCAGGCAGGGCCGTCTCAACCCCGCCACCACCACCCCTCGTCCAGCCGTGCGCCCACCCACCCACCCACCCACCCACCAGTGTCACTACGTCGGCAGGGCCGTCGTTGTGGATGGGCTGGGGCGCGTTGGTGGCGTACAGGCGCGTCTCGGGCTTGTTGGGGTCCTGGCCAATGTCCTGCAAGCAAGGGCGAGTGGGTTCATGGGGAAAGGATGGGTTGGACGGGTGGGTGGGTGGGTGCACACGTGGGCGGGCAGGCACAGCCCGTGGAGAGCTGCGGTTCCATGCATGCACGAGCGCTGGCTTGCCCACCTTGATGTGCCCCACCAGGTGGCCGGCAGCGTTGTTAGAGCGGGCGTTGCCCCAGTACAGGCCCATGCCCCTGCAGGTGCAGTGGAGGGAGTGTGAGCGACAGCGGCAGAGGTAGGCATGGAAGGAGCGGCCGTTGGCCATGCCCCCACCAGTGCAGGCATCTGCCCTTGCAGGAGGGGGTGTCAGGGATGGGGACCAGGACCAGGGCAGCATGCCGGTGCACCTGTGTACCCACACCCGCCCGCTCTCCTGCTCCCCTTCTGCCAAGCCTTGACGAGCCCCCCCCCCGCCTCACCAGTAGGCAAGCACCGACTGTGCGCGGGTCCAGCGCTCAACAGGCACGCCTGCAGGCGCATACGTACATAGCTGTGAGGCAGCGACGGCGCGTGACGCGGGACTTGCAGGCAGCGACAGACGCACGCAAGCAGCACATGTGCGGGCAGCAGCGCGCGTGCGCACCCGACAGCAGCTGGAAGCCTCGGCCGTGCGTGACCTCCCGCAGCAGGGCCCGCAGCTTGGGGCCCAGCGTGGGCAGCGGGAAGTCGGCGGCGGTGACATCCTGCACGACAGAGGGGCGATAGGGGGGGGCACTATGAAATGTTTGGCTGGGGGACCCGAACATCAGGGTGGGGTGCGGCGCCGCCCTCCCTGAGTATCCAAAACACTTCAGCATGCCCTTAAATCGCTTTTTCGCGCCCCGGGTGCGCCGGGCGGGCCCAGACAAGCGATGGGCATACATGTCTGGCCGGCCAGCGGGAGGCGCCTGGCGGCCCGCTGGGCCTCTGCATCATTTGCTGGTACTGTTTGGGAGTTTGAGAGAGCCGTGGGAGAGCAGGCGGAGTGCTGAAAGCAGCCCTGGGCCTCGCTGGAAAGTTTTTGCGTGCGCGCTCAGCGCAACCTGCATCGCGCTGTCTCGGACAACACTAGACCGTGTTGAAGCATCCTGCACTAGAGCTGGACTTTCAGGGAAGGCCCTTAGTCGTGCAGCGAGTCAGAGCCTCTACCGAGCTCGCTGGTTCGCACGCCCCCGCGCCAACCCGAACGCCCAGAGCTGCGCTAGGGTCCGTCAGTGCCAATCCAGGTCGGCGCCACGCGGCGTGCTCTGTGACAGCCGGCCGCACGCAAAAACCTCCCGCGCGCGAGCCCGGCTCGCGGGCCCCGCGGCGGCCCTTGGTTTGGGCGGCGCCTGGCTTAAACCCATGCGGTGTGCCTTGCAAGCGGTAGTGCTGGCTCAGCGGGGCGCCGGGCGCGCCCCACTGACCGGCCAGACATGCGATGCGCGCGTGGGCCAGCCTCCCGGCCCGCCCCCGCCCTGAAAAGTCGTGTTTGAGGGTGCCAGGCCAGAATTCGATGACGCAGAGGCGCCCCGACGCGCCCACCCCCCGAAGTTGGGTCCCCCAGCCAAACATTTCATAGTGGGGTGGGGGTGGGTGGGGGGCCGGGGGGGCGGGGGGGCAGGGCAGCGGTCGGGCAAACGCGTGCGTGGGGTGATGGCGCGTGCTTGCTGCAGGTGCATTCATTCATTCCCTCGACACGCCTCGACCATGCCGCCAAGCAGTGCGGTGGCCCGCCCCAGCCCCGCCCAGCCAGCCACCCACCCACCTGGATGTCCTTGCCGGTGGCCTCAGCAGCAGCCACCGCAGCCTCGAGCTCCTGCACCAGTCAGACCGGCAAAGGTCAGGTTAGCACACGGCCGGGTGGCAGAAGGGAAACCCCTCACACACAGCAGTTGATGCAACTGATCACAAGCTCCCGTGCCTGCCACCACTGCCGCTCACGGTTCCCTTTGCAGCACCCACCAAGCCAGGTGCTGGGGAGGGCAGCCAGCAACCTGACGGGCAACCGCGGGAGGTGGGGTGCTGGACATGCTGAACATGGTATTATCATCACCCACCAGCACGTCCTCGGCGCTCAGCTGGTACACCCACTCCCTCTGCCGCTTGCGCATGTCGGCGGCGGTCCATGCCGATGGGTGCACGACCGGCTTGCCCACCCTAGAGGAAGGAGGGATGTGAAGCGAGCATCAGGTAGGATAGACGGGAGAGCACGACGGGAGGGGTGCTGGTGCAGCCCTGCCGGCGCGGGCATTTGCCGGCACCGCCCGCCGGCACCTGCGCCGCCGCCGTCCAGGCGCCGCCCAGAGGCGGTTGCTGCTCCGGCATCTCAGGGCATGTCCCTGGAGCTTCCCACGCCGTCTCGCAACTCACTCCTGGGGCGGCAACGTTTCGCCTGCAGGCATCGCGAACCGGCGCGGGGCGGGAAGGAGGTGGAGGGTGGTTGCAAGCGTCAGGCGCAGCGCGAACGGAAACTGAGTTGAAACAGCAAGGCCTTTTGGGCCATTTGTCCAGCTGGCGGCGGCGCCCGAGGCAAGAAGTGCAGGCAGAAGTGCCTGCAGCTGTGCCGCACTCTCGGCGCGTTGAAGACAACTGCATGTCCCTCTGTGCCAATTCAACGTCGCTGCGAGGGCTATCTCTCTGCCAGGCTGGAGCACAACGACCCCTTCGCTCGCGTCCGCCCTCTTCACCTCCCTCGGCAACAATGGCGGTTACTAGCGTTGTGGGCACCATGACCACGCCGGCGCAACGCGCGGCTCAGCCAGCGAGCGCGCCAACCTGGTGGGCAGCGCGCCCGCAAGCGCAAGCGCACCCCGCTGGCGCTGGCGCCGAGGCGGCCCCCATCGCCGCCGCCAAGCCCTGGCCAGCACCCGTCTCCCTGCTCGCCGGCCGGCTGCAAGCCCTGTGCTCTGCCGCTCTGCCGGCGCTGCCGAGCGCCACTGCAGCGGCAGCGCTCAGGCTCCGCCTGGAGCCGCGCAGCCGCACAAGCTCTGGCGCTGGACAGCACGGCGGAGGCGCAGGACGTGTTTTCTGCCCTCGTGCTGTGCGAGGCGATCTACCGCTGCCAGGACTTTGGCCCGGACATGGTGAGGGCCAGAGCAGGGGCGGGGTGGGGAGCAGGAAGGCTGCCGGCTGGGCGCGAGCAGTTGCGTCGCACAACCGACACATGGCGGAGGGGGCGTGCTAGCAAATGGGGGGTCCGATACCCTGCCTCCCCCACCCCGCTACCCCGCTTAGGGTGAGCTCGCGGTCTCCAAGCTGCAAAAGCAGGTGCCCGGCGCGCCGCGGCTGCGTGCCGTGCAGTGGAGCCCTCCCAATCAGGAGCAGCAGTGAGTGTGGGGGGGGAGGGATGGCGGGCAACGCGGTCCTGGAATGGCCGCAAGTGCGCACCTGCGCCTGCATCGCCTCTGGCACGCCAGCATGCGCCTGCACCGGTACTGGCGTGCAGCCCCCTCAAACCGGCGCCGAGCTTGTTCTCGCCTTTGTCCACTGTCTCACGCCACCTTCGTGCCGCCCAACCCACCACCCACCCACCCACCCACCCAACCCACACCTGCAGGTATGTGGTGGCAGAGACTGCTGACGCCCTGGTGGTGGCCTTCCTCGGCACAAAGCGCCCCGCAGGTGTGTTCTCAAGTGCACGCTGAGGGAGGACGGGCGCAGAGGGATGGGCTTCGGCTGCGGCGCTGCATCGCCAGGCCCAACCCACCCTCACAACATATGGATGCCAACACCACAGTCTCCTCCCCCACCCCGCCTCCCCCTCCCCCATCAGACCACCTGGTCAACCTCCGCCTGCGCCACACACCCCTCAAGACCTCCGCCGCCGCCTCCTACCCCTCCACCGCCGCCGCCGCCACCCTGGCATCCTTTGATGCCGCCGACGCCGCCCGCTCCGGCGCCGCCCCCGCTGCCCACTCTGGATACCTGCGCCGCGCCGCCGCCGTGCCCGCTGAGCAGCTCTATGCTCTTGCGCGCGTGCAGGGCAAGCGTCTGGTGCTGGCAGGTGGGGCTGGGTTGGGGGCAGGGGTCTTTGGGGTTGGTTGGGTTGGGGGGAGGGGTCTGTGGAATCAGGCAGGGCAGCAGGGGCCGCGGGGTTCTCCCCTTCCGGGCGCCTGCATCCGACTCGGAAAGCTCTTCCCCACCCAATGCAGGCCACTCCCTGGGCGGCGCTGTGGCCACGCTGTGCGCGCTGCGCCTGCTGGACGCGCTGCCCACCGAGGCGCACGCTGCGGTCTCCGCTGTCGCCTTTGCCGCGCCGCCCGTGGGCAACGCGGCCCTGGCAGAGGCTGCTGCTGCTGCAGGTGAGGGCCCCCAGCGGGCACAGCGTGGCGCACCGACTCCTACTTCACAGAGAGCACTGGTCTAAAGGCAGCGCTGCTTCCCAGCCGAAGCACCGCGCCGTCTCGGACCAGATTGTCTGATGCACTCGTTTCGCCTGCCTTGCCCCGCTGCACAGGGTGGTCGCGTCGCGTCACCAACTACCTCTTGCCTGAGGACTGGGTGCCCGGCCTGCTGGGCCTGTTTGCACGCCAGGCAGGCGGCGGCGGCGGCAGCGGCGCTGGTGCTGGCAGCAGCAGCACCACCACCACCAGTGGCGTCGACGTTGATGAGAGCGAGCCCAGCGCTGGCCCCGCCCACGAGTGCGTTTGTTGTCGCCACGCGGGAGCAGCAGCGGCGGCGGCAGCAGCAGTCGAGGGAGCGCCAGCGGCTGCTGCGGCCTGATGCGCTGCTGGGCTGGATGGTGGCTGCGGTGGTCACGATGGTAAGAAGGGCAGCGGGCCAAGGGTGCGGTGCCCCGCTTGCCCTGCAATGCTTCCGCACCCTGCTCGGTGTGCCTGCTGCTTGGACTGACAGTTGCGTGCCCCAACCACCCAGCCTTCTGCCCCCCTACTGGCCTGTCTCATCCAGTGCGCTTCCACCCCACCCCCTGCAGACCTCCAGCATGCTGGGCGGCGCCAGCACCCGCATCCTGAGCGCCTTGTCCGCGCTGCCGCGCCGCCTCCCCCTGCCCGGCCTGGTGCCCATCGGCCGGCAGGTCAGCCTGCCGCGCCTGGCGGCCGCACCCACCGGCACCGCCGGCCAGCAGGCCAACCCGGCTGCAACCTCCGGCCACAACAGGCATCACCGCCAGCGGCGGCGGGCGCACACCACTACCTCTGGCGCGCCAGCGCAGCACGACCCCCTGGCTCCCACGTCTGTGTCTGGCCGCCTGGCCAACCACCGCATGATTGCCTACCGCCTGCGCATCTGCTCGCTCGTGGCCGCCGCCCCGCCGGCGTGGCGACTGCCACCGCCTGAACGAACCCCAACGTGCCCGAACACAGCACACCGCACTTGATCCTTGCACACACCTAATCCTCACCCCACTGGATTCCGGCAACCTGGTTGCACCTTGTTCAGCAATCAGAATTCCCCTTCGAAATCCCCTGATTCCGTGCACGTGCTGCACCAGTCAGGCGGCTGATTTCCCGCCTGCGCCGCCTCTCCCTCGCCGCGACGCCTGTCCATCACCGGCCATCACTGCCTCCATGCCGTTCTGCCGCCACCACCATTTGCGCTGTGCAGCGCTGAACCTGTATCATACTTCTTTCGGGATGTACTGATGTCCAGAGCGATCCAGTGACTCTGGCCTCCCCTGTCAAAGCAACCTGATGGGCAGGGAGCTTGGGAGAGCGCAGTGTGGAAGGGGGGCCATCGGACAGGAGAGCGGGCGGGCACTGCCGCGCATCAACACAGGCCTGCACTTGTGCTCGGCGCCCTGGTTGCGCCTGAGCCAGCCCCTCGTCTTCATGTATGGCCAAGCAGCCAAGGCAGCCCAGACACTCAGTCGTTCCATGCACCCCTTGAGAGGCTAGGCAGCAGCGCATCACCGCGGCGGGGTGAGCGGGCGGGGTGAGCGGAAGCCGCAGGCACAGCGGCGGCGCATTGGTAGCTGCCTAGTCTGAAGCGGCTTGTGAGCCTCGGTTCTCCCTCCCTTCCATCCCCCCAAGTTCCTCCAGGCTATGCAGTCGGCAGGTCGAATTACAGCCAAGGTTGTCGGCGGCGGTGCCACCGCCCCCTTGCAACGCGCCCTTGGCTCAGCATGCTCACTCGTGCCATCTGAGAGCGCGCCCAGCGACTCTTCACGACCCGCTGCGCCCCCGCCCGCGCCTGCAGGTGCACTCCGCCTCTGGCTTCCGCACGAGCGCCACCGCCGGCGAAGCGCCGCCGCCGCTGGGTGCGCCAGTCTACACACTGCTGGAGATACCAGGCATGGCAGGTGCGGCCCTGCAGCGGCGGAAGCCAGGCAGGGGGCTGTGCATGTGTGGAGAGCCATCTGAGCACGCGAGCAGGGCAGAGCAAACGTGCTGCACTGATGGTTGGCTCGCTGCCCCACCGTCCCGGCTGTGCATTTCCGCCGCTCTGGCTGGCAGGCTGTGCACCGAGCCTCGGCCCGCGGGAGCAGCACCTGATGACCCCACGTTTTGGGAGCAGGTTTGCGGGGGTGCGGCGGGGGTGGACGGGAGACCAGCGCCAGCGCCAGCGCAGCACCGCGTTGCCTCCCAGGCCTCCTGTGAAGACGCTCTGCCGTTTACCGTTTGGAACAGGCCCACCCGTGGGGGCGAGCTTCACTTGCCAACGTGCAACGCGTGCCTCCCAGCCCCAGCCCCCTGCCTCTGCTCGCCGCCCTCCCACGCCCGCCCCTCCTCTCAGGAGCTGACGTTTGAGGTGGGGCCAAGCCCAGAGGAGAGCCCCAAGCTGCAGGCGGCGCTGTACGCGGTGACGCCCGATGACACCGACACCGACAGCTTTCTGTGTGGAGGCAGGTGGGCGTCACGATGTATCGCGTAACCTACTCTTTGCGCTTTTGAATGTTGCATCATCATTTTTCTTTCAGGTAGTCCCTCAGAATTGTGTGGGTGCAGGTGCGTGGCGGTGCAGGAGCAGCACCAAGCCTTATGCACCACATGCAGGCAGGGACGCCTCCTCCTGTACCGATGGCAACGCATCCCCCCCCCCGGTACTCACAGTGCACATGCCCCCACCCTTCCACCCCTGCGCAGCATGTCCCTGGCCCATCTGGGCGATGTTGGCGAGCAGCACAACGTGCGCGTGCCGATGGTCACCGCTGCAGGTGGGCAGACTGGTGGCAGTGTGGCGACACCTGGTGGGCAGATGACTGCACGAGTGTGCATTGCTGCCTGGTGCCATCCCAGTCCCTCCGTCCAGCCCCTTTTGAACCTGCACCCCGCGCCTGTCAGCAGGCACCCACCTGGCAGACTCTCCCTCCCCATGTCCCACACCCCTAGCCATCCGTAGTCGCCCCTTCTGAAGCCGCCGCCGCGCGCGTGCGGGCCCACCCCCAACTGCAGGCACCCACCTGGCCGACCTCTCCCTCTACCTGTTCCAGTGCCACCCTTCCCATCCCCAGCCACTCCTTTCTCCATGCCTGCAGGCGCCCACCTGGCCGACCTCTCCCTCGACCTGCGCTACTTCCACTCGCGCAGCGCCGGTGAGCACACGACACGCCCACACGCAGTATGCTGTTTCCTATTTGATGTGCGTGGTGCCCGCTGTTGTCCCGCCATCAAAAGGGTCCTCTGCCGTGCTGCCACGGTGGGGCCCCATCCCTGGATCGGCGGGGGCTGCCGAGGGGAGCAGCAGCGGCAGCGATGCGAGGGGGTGGGGCTGGCCGAAGGTGAGGGCAGGTGCAGGTGGGCAATCCACCTGGCGGGCCCCCCGTTTGGAGCCTGGGCCAGCCTGCTTTCTCTGCCAGTCTTTGAAGAACTACCCTTGTTCATTGTCCCCTTGCACCCCTGTGCCACCCGAGCCCCTTGCGCGATGTCGCGCGTTGGCCCCTGCAGGCCGGCAGCGCGACGAGCATGGGCGAGAGTACATTGATGCGGAGCTTGCTCAGGCGGGGCCCACGCAGGCACGTGGTTTGCATCACAGGCAGCCGTCGCTGTGGGGATGCAGCGCTGGGGCGCTGAGCAGCGTCCCGCCGTGGGTCGAGCACCCACCCGGGGCCTGGGGCCTGTGCCGCCTGCAGGCAGGCACCCCTTGACGTGATGGACGGGCAGCAGCCAAGGAACAAACCTGCTGCTGCATGTACGCGTGCGGTCCCCAAACCGCCCTGTCTTGCCATCGTAGCACCACTGGGCCTTGCCGCTGGTCCCCTGGCGCCCTCGCCTGTCCGCAGGCCGCCCGCCTGCTGAATGAGCGCTCGTCACGCAGCCCCACGGCGTCGCCACGCCCCGGCAGCCCGCGACTCAAGCCACCGGTGCACGACCCGCCTGTGCCTGCCATCGAGGTAAGGTGAGGGCGA